>JAOXYL010000045.1:7736990-7747478 GCA_028564955.1 Terapon puta
GCTGGGTCAATGTGACTCAGTGCATGTTTAATAGTCCAAAAGTTGTCAGAAACCACGAAACCCTTAACATTGCTTGTACCTCACTACGAACACCATTATTTACGATTCAATTCAAGGAAAATAGTGTTATTTACCTCTCACAGATCATGGTCCCATTAGTTGTTGTTCAAATGTATGTTCAAACACATTAGGTTTTATATTATTTTTAGATTTTTTTTACATTTTTCTTTACATTTACATGTCACAAGTTTATTCCCTTAGTGTTAAGGGTTCGCATTAAGAGTTAACTTTATGTGAACAATGAAAATGTGCGTGTGCGTGCGTGTTTGTGTGAGTGTGTGTGTGCGCGTTTGCAGTGATATATGGTGCGAGGGAGAAGAAAAAGAAGAAAAGAGAATACTTCATCTTATGCAAATACATTAAAAGGACCATTTTCGTTTTAAATGTTGACAATAGCTATTGAAGCCAGCAGAAGAAGTTTTATACTGGAAAAAAAAGGCCTTTAATATTTTTCAAACTTTAAAAAGGGTCAGTGTGACCTACATCATCATGGGAAGCTTACTCATTTTCAGAATTGGCACAATATATATGACTTTAGTCTATCACTGCTCTCAAAGTACTGTAGGTTGAGTGTTTGGTCTTGTGTGGTCTCCATCTGCAGTCACAATTTAAACTCTCCTCGCTTGGTGCAGCTCATGGGCCACTCTTTTAGCACTTTCCCTCAATTAACGGTGTTCTCTGTCTGCCTCAGAGCCCCAAAAAACACTTTCCCAGCTCACTCCTTTTCTAAGTCTTCGCACCCATTCTTTCTCTGTTTTTAAGTCTCCCTCCCGCCCACGACCCCCAGCTACTCTTTTCCTTCGTCCCCTTTATTCTCATGAAGTTTGCATTCCACACCTCCTCTGCAGACTGCACACAAAAGAGCAGAAAGCGCCACTCCTGACCTGTGGCAAACATTCCAGTCCTCTAGGCCCTTTCACACAGCCAGTCGCCTGTCCTTCCAGTAGCATCAGCCAGACTCGGTCTCTTGTCCATTGCTACTGCATGGAGATACCACCAACTGGAGCTGTAAAACAATTAGGTACAGTGAGTCTGATACACTTGCTGTGTGATAAGAAATGTTCTAGAAAACTAATGTGCAGCTAAATGAATTAGATTATTCTTTTAAATATTATTGATAATGTAATATTTTAAAAGCAGTATATATATTCATTGGTCATGATTGTTATATATTTGGAACAATAGCTCAACCAACTCACACAAATCCATCTTTAATTATGATGAGTGAAAACAGACATTGGCTTTAATAAAATCAGTGGTGGAAGCTCCAGGAGCATCTGCTCATGTATCCACAAAGACAGCACACAGGAAATGGACTATTAACCAATAAAAGATTTGGAAGGGGCGAGGGTGTCATTTTCTGTGACTTGGACTTCAGTGAGGAGGTTATGGATGATCTGGTTACATTGCACAGCTGGGATGTGCTCAGAGGTGTCGGAGGGAACAGGTGAAATCTCAGAGGAAGGTTGTTGAAACAGATTAGAGCGGAAGGTTAGATGTGCAGCAGAGAAAGTGGAGAGGGGAAAGTTGGATGTAAAAAAGGGGAAGGCGGGTTCACAACAAGACTTTAAAGCAGAGAGAGCACGTGGCACGGAAGAGCATGTACAGGCGTGTATTATCCCTTCCTCCTCTTTGTCTCTTTCCTCTCTCCTTCTGTGTCTCAGTGCTTCAGTCTTCTGAAATTCCACAGCAATAGCTTGGAGGCTGACAGACATCACTGGCTGCCCAACACCCCGCCTCAGCTTCATTCACACCTGTCCACTTTCTCCACAGACACAAGGAGAAGCATACCAGGATCTGCACTGACCTCACTCCATCCCCATATCCAATGGTGGATAAGCCAGCTGGAGTGCCTATAGCTTTGATGTTGGGCCACATTTGGGCTGATGAAAGTAGAATTAAATCAAATCTAATTGTGAATAAAACTCTACTGTTATCTTATTTTGTTGTATTTTTGTCATTATATGAAAGTGGGGGCCAAATAAGTTGAATTAGAACTGACTTCAAATGAGCAATTTGGCCTCAGAATAGTCAAAGGGCTACTTAGCTATTGTTTGATTGTTAGGTCAGTTTTGGTGGGTTGGTCTGGGTCAAAGGTTCATGGTCTTTTTTGTTAAGGGTTCATGGACCTTTTTTCATTCTCTGTCTGTCCCTGGCCATGACATTTGCTCAGACCACCACCTGTTGGCCTGCCATAAAAATACAAAAAGTAACCCTCAACTCTTCAGGATCAAATGAACTCTTTACATGCACATATATACACATATATAAACATATAACTATTTCTGTTTGCCTATGCGTATTGTCAGCCAAATCTGAAATGTAGCTATAAATATATAAACTAACATGCAACTGCAGCACATGTTGTTTTGCACACTGTCAGCTTGAATTTAAAGCTTCTTTATCTGACAATGCAAATTATACTTCTATTATCTCACCGTAAACTTCTGCTTTCTGGTGAGAGAAATGGGTCATAGCTTAGGGATGTTCTAAATAAGCAGACATCGGCTTTGTGAGACAGCGAGAGGAAATTGGGACTGAACTCCATGTAAGCTGACAGTCTGCTTTCTGTTGTCAGAATGATAGGCAGCTTATCACAAGCAGTGATTCTTGGAAGTCTATGAAAAAGATTTTTCATTATGTATTTTTATGTGCTGAGGTATATATGTATCACAGTAAGACCTGCCTTAACACCATCAGCCTGCTGCATGAGCCTTTTCATGGATTGGGCCCGGACTCCACAAGCTGTTAAAGTATGTCTTCCCTATGGGAGAATCTCTCCTTTCAAAGTTATCACAGAAATGAGTGACTGCGCTTGATGATAAAGGCCTGTCCATAAGCAACCTCAGTTTACCCCGAGAGGAGACAAAGTTGCCAGAAAACTTCATCACTTGCCCAGAGGGGCAGCAGGGTGAACAGACTGTGGCTGGGAAATGTTAAACGGGTTAATTTGGGAGGAAAAATGCACCTGAGCAAAGAAAATTCAACATAATAAACTAAGTTCAAATAAACACTTATAAGCAGAAACAAATGTGATTATTACAACACTATTTTATGAGTGCATTAAACACATTAGGCTTTAAGACTTTAAAGTATTACTTTTTTATCAGAAAGCAAGGGTATTTAAACTCTAATCAGAATCTTTCATTTGAGGATCCAGAGGTTGTGTTTATTTGATGTGCACCATGTAAAGTCCACCATGGCCCATCATTTCAAGTAGATAAAAATGGTTTACGTGAGTTGAAAGAGGATATGAATCATAGATTACTTTCAATAAATCAGTCAGTCACTCACTAATCCTTCCAGGTTGCTCTTTGGACCATCCTCTCATCACTGCTCGGGGGTTATGAGGATCAGTGTAAGAGCAAATGGAAAAACCCCTGGTTGTAGTTTACAGTATGCTGTTGTCTGCAGCTTACTGCACGCGGTTGCATCACATTTAGCAACAGGCCCAAGCATGGCAGACTCTGACTCTTGCACTATGGCCTTTGAATCAGAGGGGAAAAAAACAAGACTGGTTTGAGATCTTATCGAAAGCACTTTGACCCCTTACACCATCAATCATGAATAGGGTCCACTCGTCATAATAACTGACTAATGTAGTGTAATTGCTAACATAATCAGTGAAAAACAAACTAAAACTTGATAAGTGGGCTCAGTCCGACCTTCTTACATTCTTATATTTAGTTAAGATTTAGATTACAGTTGTGCAACCAGCATTATCTATTTGATCAGGTATTATGAGGTAACAGTAGGCCTGAGGGTTATTTAATGGTGCTTCGCCTTTCCTTACCACCAGATGGCAGCACAATGCCGCGCATTAAGTTACTATAAATACATTGCAAAATTAAAGTAAGCATGGGATGACTTGTTTCACACATTAAAATTAAATAAAGCAGAGCACCAATCGCTCGATTTAAATCAAGCAACCAACAGGATAACAACAACAACAACAGCAGTAGTAGCAACAGCACTACTACTGATAATAATATCCATGATAATAATATTAGTGAGTTGTTATTATTAATATGTGCATCACAAATATTTAATAGCTCGTTTAAAATGCTGTGTTAACGATTAATCTAATTTAACAAGAAATAAATGACCATTTAAATTATGATAGTAAATAATATTTAAAAAATAAATAAAACTTGGGAAGCCTACCATGGCATGCATTTTGGTAAAACTATAATCCTGTCAAGACTGTTCACTGTAATATAATTTTGAACCACAAACACCATTAAAGACGTGAACAAAACATGATGTAAATCTGAGTATCACAGCTGTTTGTTGTTTTGTTGTTTTCAGCACAGTGCCCCCTCTCCCCACAACAACACGCACATTTTCAAGACATTAACTTGGATTTCAGGGCATCGACTTTAAAAAGTGTGTGTGTGTGTGTGCGTGTGTGTATGCGTGTGTGTGCGTGTATGTGTGTGGAGAGGGGGGGGGTGTTTGCGATGCCACGTCTGGGTGTTTTTTTTTTTTTTCCTTTTTTTTTTTTTTTCGGGTTACTGATTTTTATTGAACATGTGACTGAATTAGACGCTCACATGGCCGCGGCGGTGGCTGCATGATCCGCTTTGCTTCTTTAAAGTCCGGTGATCGGCCGAGCTCCCTCGGCAGCGACCATCCGGAGCGCAGAGGGACCGCCGAGAAAACACAGCCCCGACCCGGACGCGATCATGGCGAACAGCGGGCAGAAAGTTGTGCTGATCACCGGCTGCTCCTCCGGCATCGGGCTGCGGATCGCCGTCACGCTGGCCCGAGATGAAAAGAAGCGTTACCATGGTAAATGCGCCTTCTTCTACATTGTTTCTTTGATCGGACCTATTAGTAGCCAGCCTGTTAACAGTGTGCCTCGCTTGCAGAAACCTCTGCCGTGTTTATTCTCCCCCTGCGCAGCCCTGCGATCACTCCGACGCCTCCTTTTACGCACAAACTTCGCTTTCGACTTTCGTGCGCAACTCTCCGTCCGAGGGCAAAATAAAGTGATTTGGTGCGGTGTCCGCTGAAACGGCTAACCCTAGTGATATCGGATCCATATCCTCCTTTTTTTTCTCTATTCGGGAACTGGCATTTTCCAGTCGCCCCTTTTGGCTCAGCTATTATCATCTGAAAGCGCAGTTTCTGGGGTAGGGCTCTGCGAGGATGCCGCTTGCCAGGCGGGATCATAAAAGGAGTCTTGTCAGTTCTCTTTCAAGTGACTTCTCCGGCACAAAGCCCCCCCCTTTTTTTTATCGCGGTGAATTGTAGACTGCCTGCTCCGGTTTAGTGCCGTGTCTAATGTGCCTATAGTCCCCTCAGTGGAGCGAGCGCTGAAAGGGGGACAAAGTTTGAGACCTGTACAAGCGAGGGTTCACTCCAAAGCGAGGGCCTCGTTTGAAGTCTTCATTGGTGCACAGAGGAGTTGGGTTGTCCCACTTTGACATTGTTGGTCTGCGTGTCTCCTCTCCTGCATCCCAGCCATCATTAATGTCACTGTAGGAACTTTGGAGAGGGGGGGCTTTCCATGTCAGGGAGCTGCACACAGGACTGTAGCCCCCCCCCTCCCCAAATCCCTTGTGGGTTAAAGTTTGCCTTCCAGCCCCCCCTTGTTGTTTTGACTTTCTGCAGAATTGAGTAATTGGCTGGAGGAGTCGGCGAGTTAACCATGAAACCTGTTATTTTAGTCAAAAAGTGAAGTCGCCGCCGCCGCAGCCCCTTTCTGCCACTGAAGGAAGGGTTAGTCAAAGTTTTCTCTCTCTCCGGGGGCCACCGGGACCTTATGGCATTTATTACCGTGAAATAGATGAGCAAAACAAAAGTGATTAACAGCTCCCTTAACACCGGCCTGAGCAGATTGTTCTTCACAATGTGACCTGCTTTCAATAAGGCCACCTCTGAGCAATGAGGCTGGCCCGCTCTTTTCCCAGGCTCTTTAGGAAATCCAGCAGAGATTAAGTGTTGCATTGTGCATAAAGTAATAATTAGTTGCAGTAACATGCGCCGAACTCGGAGAAACCCCCAAAAAGACCTCTGTGCATGCAGTGCAGTGTGGTTAAATTCAAGAATGTTTAAGCAGCCCAAGAGTAATTCCTGCAGGAGCCAGAAGAACAATGGATCTCTTGTTCACCTCTGTACCAATACGTAAATCTCTTTGTTGCTCCACGGACACACAGCTCTCAAATCATAAGATTAGGCTTAATTAGACTTCATGAGACGGCGGTTGTGCATGGTGTGTGTTTGACTGCTGCAGAGACACAATGAGTTGCACGACACTTACACAGCAACACTGTTCAAAAGCCGGACCTGGTTTCATTGCCACCATGAAATGTTACATCAGTGTGGCTCTGCAAAACCTCCACAGCATAGTAATCCCCCTCTTATCCAACCCTGCCTCTGTTCAGACAAGAATCAGGCGAGGGTTTGTCTTTATCTTTCAAGGACAGCAGGTAGAGTCGGATGAATGTGAGAATAAGAGGTTGTTTACTCCCACTGATTGCCATTGTGCAACAGCGCTGTCTCCCTTTTCTCTGCTAGATAACGTCAGTCAGCTAAGTGTTAGCGCAGCACACTGCCTGGGAGAAGCTGTTAAAAGCCAAGCCAGCACGGCGCTGATAGCTGCTGTCAGTGGCCGTGATAGATTTGTGTGCCGTATGTAGGTTAATGTTGCCCAGCGTGTAAAGTTCAGAGGAAAATCAATTCTGTGTTCTGTAAACTGACAGGCGTGGCCATTGCGAGGAACTCTGACCTGCACGTCTGACTCTGTCACAACACTGAGAGTGCGTGTATGTGCTTGTTTGCGCGTGTGTGCCTGTTAATGGAGTAATTTCATGGGCGCCTTTAACCTATCAGAGGTTTCACTCCTGTGTGTCACTTCCTCACTGTGACAATGGGTCAATTGTTTTTTTCACTTTAAACCGCCTAAAGTAAATAAATCATTTCCTTTGTGATTCACTATTAAATGACTAATCGTATAATCACTGCAAGAACTTTAAAAACACTTTACCTCATAGCAATGGCTTGAAGTGTTCCACACACTCACAGGAATTTCTTTTACTATCCCAAGTTATGACGCTCAGTCAAAGTGAATATTTTCTGGTGTCGGGCAAGATCATAAAAGTGAAACAATTATCTTCCTTTTGTCTGTCTCAGTCATTGCCACCATGCGGGACCTGAAGAAGAAGGACAAGCTAGTGGAGGCAGCGGGCGACGCGTATGGAAAGACCTTGATGTTGCTTCCACTAGACGTGTGCAGCGACGAGTCCGTGAAACAGTGCATCAATAACGTTAAGGACCGCCACATTGATATCCTGAGTGAGTGGGACACAACTGAAACTAGGCCTTGACCCCCTCCCCAGCTGTGAATGGCATGTCTTTTCGATAATTTTCTCTGCATAAGAGTACAAATCCATTTGGTATCTAGTTGGTATCTACCACTCAATATTAACTGTACTGAGTGGTCTTCATCAATTGCTTATCTCTGTGTAGGAATGGGAAACAAATGCAAAAACCTCCCTCTCTATTTAGCCTCTATTCAACACAAACAGTCATGTCGTACTTTCACAGGGGGGAGTAAAAATCAAAGACCTGCAAAGTGCAAAGGCAAAACTCACATTACAGTGTTATCACTTTATTAAAAGTTACAGTGATAGGGCAACATTTTTAAAGCTTGGTCATGAAAATATACTGAAACAGTGGTCATTCTCATGTGACACCGTCTCCCGTGGTTTTGCAGTTGACACTAAGAGAGAGGGAGAGTGGGTGAGGGGGAGGAGAGCGGCTGAGTCTTGAGATTCCAGTGGTCAGACAGATTCGGGACCAGCCTGTCAAATGTGGTCTAAACTAGTATGCCTGTTGCTCCATCTTTCCATCCTCGAAGATATTTCAGCACATCACTGACAGTTCGTTGGATTGTATTTTATGTGGGGGTTCTTTTTGTGTGCAAGTGTCACGGGGCCAGTGAATATTGTTGCTGAATTACTGGTGAATAATTGACTTTTTCAGTCCTTGTGTTGAAACCTTTAGTCTGGATAAAGCCTCTATTTATAAACCTCAACCAAACTCTAAATCCAGCATTACATCCCCCTTCACCTTATTACTCAAGACCCAGAGGCCCCTCAACACAGACTAGCGTTACATCACAGTCCCCTGCTGTTGTCACATACTGACATCTGGTGGCAATATAATGTAATGCCAGTCTATAATCTATCAGTGAGGAATCTATTCTTGTAGGGGGTCCAAGAGAACGGTGTGAGCAACATAGGTATCACTTCATATTATCTCAACTGTATCTCAACCAGTTGCACAGTACAATACAATGAGCATGTCTTCTGTGTGTGTGTGTGTTCTCTCGTCAGTCAACAATGCAGGCGTGGGCTTGCTGGGACCCGTGGAGAGCATCAGCATTGACGAGATGAAAAGAGTATTTGAGACCAACTTCTTTGGTGTGGTTCGCATGATCAAAGAAGTGATGCCGGACATGAAGAAGAGGCGTTCAGGGCACATCGTGGTCATGAGCAGTGTCATGGGTCTTCAGGGTATGATTTGATGTGTTTATTGAACAAACAGAGCAGAATCTGTAATGTAGTTAAGTCTACTCGACTGTTAAAGACATGGTTTAAACTCCTGAGACCGGATCTATTCTTTGGTCTGCATTTTTTATTTATCCTAGTTATTTTGTATAAGGAGGACCTAATAAGTATAATAAATAAACCTTGTCTTTGTTCAGGAAATGGAAAGGAAAGTACCATGGAGCAGAAAGGCAAAAATGTAATATGCAGACGCAGTGTCTCAGGGGGTTAAGACTTTATTAGATTTAGACTAGATTCTGCAGGTTAGACCAGAGTATGACACTCATATTTGAAATTTCTCTAGAAAGCTGTAGCATCAGATTTGCTGTCATAAAACACTTTCACAGAAAAACAGGAGAATTTATGCAACCTGCAAAACAACAAGGGCAAGGTGACTGGCAAATCCTTTGGGCAGACAAACTGCAAAACTGTTTCACTAAGGTAGCTTAGGCCTTTATGTGTTAATGATGATTAACTCGTGGCTGCTGTAAATTGAGTACTGTGGGATTTGATAACACAATGCAGTGATTCTGTGCTTTATCTCTCTGTTTTGTTGGTTCAGGAGTGGTGTTCAATGATGTTTACACTGCCTCTAAGTTTGCCATGGAAGGTTTCTGTGAGAGTATGGCCGTGCAGCTGATGAAGTTCAATATCCGGTAGATTACCCTCTTTCCCGTGTACCTCTCTCACATCTGTCTTTACTTTGTATTGTACATGATCCCTCATGGCCTTTCTGCATCTGACAGGTTGTCCATGATCGAGCCTGGCCCAGTGCACACTGAGTTTGAGACAAAAATGATGGAAGATGTGGCCAAGATGGAGTATCCAGGAGTAGATGCCGACACAGTTCGTTATTTTAAAGATGTTTACCTGCCATCATCCATAGATATATTTGAAGCTATGGGCCAGATGCCAGATGACATAGCCAAAGTAAGAGACCAGTTCTCTAACTCAAATGATGAATGTTGTACTTCTCTCGTGACTATCTGGTACGGACATCTCAAATCAATCAAAACATTCTTTCTTTGCTCTTATCTCTCCAGTGCACTAAAAAGGTTATTGAGTCAAGCAGCCCACGCTTCAGGAATCTGACCAACACCCTCTACACACCCATTGTTGCCTTAAAGTATGCAGATGAGACTGGTGGCTTGTCTGTTAACACCTTCTACAACCTGCTCTTCAATTTCGGCCCTCTCATGCACATCACCATGAGCATCCTCAAGTGCCTGACATGCAGCTGCCTGCGCAGACGCACCATCTCACCAAACTGAAGAACGTGACCGGTTCTGCCCCTTTCCCTCACACTTTATTGACCCGCCAAGTTCCCACTTCCTTTTCCTGAGCCTCTGGGCCAAGCAGGTAGAGTAGAGCCAGTAGCCCTGGAGAGAAGAGGTGCCTTTTACTTCAAAGACACTGCCATGATAAGCTTTGCCAGACAACATGCACAATTGCACAAGATGTTGTACGCAGGATGACCTCATGTATTCACACATACAAACACAGAGACATACATACACAAGCACACAGAAATATGTTTGATTATTGTACATACATACTATAAAATGAAGGCCATGCCTTGGTTATTTCTATGTTGGAGGAGCTGAACAGACAGTAATAAAGTAGTGCTTAGATGTCTATATTGTTTTGAAAAGAAGACACCAGACACAAGATACTGGCACATGGACAGACAACAAAGAATGAAAAACTCAGTTACAGATGGAAAGAAAAAAATATAGAGACATAATGATGCTATATTTTGTAGCCTAGATAACTGTACACTCAGGCTCAACAGTTATAACATGTATGACAGAGACAGGAAGAATATATGTGTTTTTCATGTGTCATGACCTTAATTCCATGTTTGCCTTAACGT
>JAOXYL010000045.1:7747578-7759751 GCA_028564955.1 Terapon puta
AACATGTATGACAGAGACAGGAAGAATATATGTGTTTTTCATGTGTCATGACCTTAATTCCATGTTTGCCTTAACGTAGTGTTCTCATGGTCATAACTGCTGTTAAATCAAAATTTTAATCCTTTGATAAACTGAATGTTTTTGGTTTTTAAGGGTTTGTGATGGGTTCGCTCAGAATTTTTTTTATCTACCATCTTGAATTAGAAATAAACAGCATTCTGATTTACCCTCAAAGGTATTTCTTTAAGGATGTCAATATCAAAATGTGACCATTTTGACTTACAATACTTATTGCTTCTTCAAACTCTGCAAGGTTTTTCTCTCCATCTGCGAGACTCCTTAGGTACCATGAGGGGGCAGTATTTCACTGTTTTTTTCCTGGCAGCCAACCTGTGGATTTCATAGCATCAGATGCGATTGGAGCTGTAGTGTGGAGGAATTTATCCTCAGTGGCCCGAGATAGACAAGTGCAATATAAATGAATAGTGAAAATCTCCAAATTGTGAATAAACATTGTTGCAGACACTGGCCATCATTATTTTGTATAAATGATTTGTTAAATTCATTGGATTTATAACATTCTATGTTCAATAATGCAATTGTCAACATTAATCCATAATGATGATTTTGAGATCTTAATTCATAAAAAAAAAATAGAATATATAATTGTAGAATGTTTTGATACAACATCAGATTCCAGCTCATGAAAACTTGCTATCTGGACTGTATTCAGGTAAAGACACACAAGATGGCTGTTTCAGAGCACGTACTTGTTTTTGCATATGCATTTTTGTGAGTGTGCATGTCTGTGCGCATACGCACACATTAGCATGTGTTTGCATGCATGCGTGTGTGTGAATGTGTTGTATGAGCATGTCTATGGGCCAAGTTAGTGATCTGTTGATGGATATAAAGAGGTCATGGCCTGCTCCCCATCAAAACCCCTCCCTTGAACCCCCACCCGTCTCACACACACACCCTGCTTTGTGCCGTGTGAGAGAATGTGACCTGGTTCCCATCCCTGAGGAGGGGTGAACCCTAATGACGGCCTCCTCAGACACATTGCGCAGCCCTGAGCCTCCCTCTCCAGCTGGCCCCCTCAGCCCATCGGGCCAGGACCCCCTGGTCCACACTGGGAAAGACCTGTGGTCTGGACTGGATAGCCTTGAGTTCGTCCTTGCTGCACACACCTTGTCCCATTGCACCCCGCCACACCCTGCCATGTCCCTGCCATGGTTACTCTCACTCAGTCCGACTGCATGGAGCTCATCATCAGAGGACAGTGCAACTGGTTGCAGACCTGTAGTTTCTGTGCCGCGTACAATGAGCACAGCGCCTCTGCTCTGTGTATGTGTCTTCATCAGAGGCGACAGCTCCGCACAATGGAACAAAGACGCTGTCAATCACAATCAAATGGGTGTGTGTGCAGGGGGTGGAGGGGAAGGGGGGAAGGGGATCCGAGGAGGTTGGGGGAGGAGTCTGTGTGCCCTGAATGTTCAGGGGGATGCCAAGACCCAATGTGGGACGCTGAAGGCTAAGGGCAGGGGGTGGGTGGGGGCTCTGGGGCATTGAGGGTTGGGGGGGGTTTGCCGCATTTGGGAAAATGAGAATTGGGGTGCCCAGGCTTGAATGGGAGACCTGTTTACTAATTGAATGAACACAGGAGTTACAGCAAAGTCTCATTAAACAAGAGGTCTTATCAAACCATTGTTGTGTACCTTTGTTTCACAATTAAGAACGTAATTGCAATATAATGAGGGCAGAGTGACGTGGTTAGGGCTTCCCTTAATTGTAACCCTGTCACAATTACTGAGCCACTAAACATGCATAGGCTCTGTTTTCATGCACCCTCGCTGTGTACTCACTGACAAGCCACTTGCATTTTTAGACAGTGAACATGAGCAGAGAGGAGAAAATAAGGGGAACCTCAATAGTTATCTTTGGCATATTAGCAGGAAACATTCTCTGCAATCTGTCTGCCTCCTCGTTTCCAGGGTCATCCCAGGTCCAGCCATTTCACCAAGTCCTCCTCTCAGTGTCATCATCACCAGAGAGCCACACCTAAGCCTGACTCAGAGAGCGAGTTAGACTGGGAAGTTAGAGATCAAAAACAAAAGGGAGCCGCAAAGGTCTGAAAAGTGTGAGAACTCAGCGGCGTAAATAGAAAAGAGGAAAGAAGAGAGGCAAAGTGTGAAAGAAACAGATGAGGCGAAAGACAGACAGAGGGGTTCGGCTGCTGTGGGATGCTGGCATTAAGCAGGGCTGATGTCTAGACAGGGTGCTTCAGCCTGATCCCAGGTCAGGATGGATCAAAATCAGGCTCCACCTATCTATTTCTGATATTACTTCCCGTGTTCTGAATAGGGACAGGATCTATGTGAATAATGTTACAGACTAATTAGAACCAACCACAGGACTGTTCAAAAATATATTCAAGCTATAACAAGACAAATGAAAGCCAAAGAAAAGGTGGAGGTCAACCACCATTTAGCATGGCTGGATGTGACAGCAGATGTAACCGCATGAGACGTACGACTATCCGTAGACCTGATCCGGAGTCTGGAGGGAGCTATCAATCTTGATATAGTCAAAGCAGGAGTAGCCCAAGTTGCCCTGCGCCTGGCCCTGTGGCAGCCGGGTCCTTTTAGGGCAGCAGAGGCCACAGGGAGAAACAAACACGCGGCGTTTATCTCTCCTTCTCCATCCCTCTCTGTCCATTCCCTTTTCTCCTTCCTTCTCGCTCGCTCTCTGAGGCCCACTTTCTCTCTGCCCCCTTGTCCGTCCATCTCCATAACTCCGCTGTGCAGTGACCTCTCGCAGACCCAACGTGGGTCACTTGTTTATTCACACATGGAGAGGGGGTGGTGGTGGTGGTGGGGGGGGGTTAATCATCTCTCATTCCGGGCCGAACTGCTTGTTTGCGCGACCATTCAGGATCGTTTGGAGGTCAGAACATAAATCAAAAAGAATCTTGGCTCCGGCCGGCCAGTCATACACATTGTTTTACAGACACAGAACCGCTATTGTCACTATCATTACAACATTAGGGTTGTCCCCTTTCCCTACTGCTCCTCCTGAACATAAACAATCCAGCAGGAATTTCCAGACTCGGTTTGCCTGCTGCCGTATTGTTTTGTTCCGCACTGTTCACTCTCTCAAAACTACCAGTTCCAATGACTGTTAAACTCTGTGATTAGAGGGTTCAATCTGTGTACAGGCATTATAATTCTCAAACGAAGGGATGATGGTTGATTGTGCTGGGCTTAGAGGCGATGTAATCTGAGCTGGAGTAACACGATCCTTTTGTTTTCATTGTGGACAGTGAGGTAAGATTGGTGTAATATTCCACAAAAGGAGTCTGACAGGAAAGCCGCTGATGTCAATGCACAGATTTTGATCAAAACCTGAAACTCCTGTTGCGCAAAGCCAAGCAGAAGGGCACGACTAAATCCAAAAAGAAAAGAAAGGAGAAAAACAGATAAGGAGGGAAAAAAAACAACACAAACAAATCACACATTTCTCACCATTCTGTGCACTCACACTTCTTTCTGTAACATATCATCTTCCTTTGGGTTTCTAACCTCTTCCACTGTGGATCAGTTGTTACTCTCTTTCAATGTTGTAATTAGCCGTCTGGGAATCTGGTGCGGAGAAGTGTTTATATTCTTAATTTACAGAAAAATAACCCTATGCTTTGCTTTCTGGTTTGACCGACACCAAAGAGGGAATATTTTTTGACCAAGGCATGATTATCCTTTTAATTTGTTTCCCAAGGATGGCTGTGTTTTTTCTCTTATGCCTCTAGCAGCGCGTGAGGGAGTTTAGTGGGTGCTTATGTGGATGTGCATGAGTCAGACAGAGAGACAGAGAGGGCTCAAAGATAGATACCAAGAAAAAAGAACGCAAATAGACAGATAGACGTTCTGTGTGATAGACAGTGACCTCATCAAACAGTCTATCAGTACTGAGGTTTATCTTTGCCCGGCAACCCTGGCTGTACCCCAGATTTACTTCCCTGCCAGAGGGAAAACCTCACCCTGGACCCCATCAGCACTGCCATGGATCTGATCTATTCACTGTCGCCAGCCATAAAGATGAGAAACCAAACAGGGTGCGGGCACACCCTTGCCAGGAAGCCTGTCTTAGCCCAGAGAGCCAACATCATTGTTTATTCAGCTTGAGAGCATCATATCTTGGCAGGCATGGTGAGAGTGAAGAGACATTCATTTTTTTTAGTTCATAAGAACATAATCATAACATTGCTCCAAGTAGCGTCTCACTTAAGCATAAGGAATAATGAAAATGACTCTCATAAAACCTTGCATACCGCTAGTCTCCAATAGGAGCTTCACTCAACTGCAGATGAGCGCTAGGCTTTGTGCTGCATTGATGGATCCACCGAGTCAGATTTTTTTTCCCCCTCATCAAAACAAAGACATGCCTCCATGTATTGACCGTGAAAAGATGTTCGTAGATTTGTCCCCAGTGAAGAGATGTCTTTGTTGGTTATCTCCATTGGTGAGCCGCCTCCATTTGGCTCAGCCTAATCAGAGCACAAACACGCCTCTGTCATTTGGCTGCTCTCCCTCACACCCTTCATCTCTCCCTCTCTCTCTCTCAGTCTGTCTCTTATTAACCAACAGTACAAATTAGATTCTATTTTCTACCTCCTCAATTCCTTTTCAATGCTTTTTTTACAGCCTCCTTACACTTGTTTATGGGTCTGTGTGCATATGCAATAGAGAGAAAATCACACCACAGTGTTATTCTCTCCGGCCCTCCTCCTCCCACCTTGGCCTCTGATTTGTTTTTTCTCTTTCATCTTCCTTCTATCTAATCAACTCATCTAGATAGTGTGTGGCTCTCCCTGAGGCACAGGCACTGAGCCCTGGCATACATTAACTTTGCTTGTCTGTGCACAGCCTGGTTTCGGTTGCCGTAGGGGAAGTGCAGCAATGTAAAGACAATCCTTGAGGGAGAAGACTTGTGCTGGATTCCCCATGAATACAAGGCGGTCACATCCTGACTGTGTTGAAGATTACAGTTTCCTTACACAAAAGAAGCACAGTTATACTGTTGTGTACTCAAAACAATCATGGGCAACAAAACATGGCTACAAGTTCAAGATGCATTACAAAAGAAAAGTGGGGAAATTATTAAAAAAAAGTGGGGACTGTCAGAACTGGAGTAGTTTTACTTTTACAAATGTTTACACACAAAATTTGGAACCTGAGACTAAATCAATGAAGCCTAAAAGCACAAAATAAGTGGCTGTCTGCAGAACTACATGCATGTTTATATACTTTCACTGTTGTAATGTAATGTAATGTAATGTAATTTTAAAAGTCACCTTTATGTAAAACACTACATCTAGATTTTGGCTTATTTTAATGGCACTGCTACCGAAAATACAACTCTACAAAGTACAATCTGTGCCCATGGGTCTATACATCTGATTCACATATGAGAGGGTTTTTCAGCATTGGGAGGTATATGACCTCTCTATGCACACATGCCTGTTCTTCAAGCAATGGAGAGATGTGGTCATATTGATGTGGGCACTATTCAGAGCTGGATTCATCACTCCAGGCTTTGTGTGCTGTCAGTGGATCTTGTTATTCTGCATACAGTACAGTGCAGCTAAAGATGTAAATGTAAAAGAAATGCATTTAAAAAGAAATAAAATGTATTAAAATGCTGGTGTTCCACCAATGATATTACATGAACACTACATCTCATAAAGTGTCTTTTTGCATGGGAAACAGAATGTGCTGTGCTTTTTTCATTATGATTTACTGTTTTGTGGGAAGAGTTTGAGCCTGTATTTATAGAAATGCTAGTTGGCTATTGTAAAAAAGCAAAACGGTCCTCTTACTGAAAATATCTCATCTTCCTCTTACTGAAACATGCACGTATTTCTTACAGTTAGTTATTTCTCAATATTGACTTCCTGTTTTCCAAAGATTTTACAGTAAAACAGCTGTAAACCGTGGCTCATCGTTCACTGTCTTGCATTCACCAACCACTTATTTCAACATGAATGCATACTTCACATAAACCACTCTTTTCAGAACTCTGAGGTTTACTTGAGGTTCAAAAAATGAACATGAAATCAATATATTACATGTCAATGCCTTGCCAAAAATATATTAGATATATTACATTACATTTTAAAAGTATAATTATTTAAAAGCATGACACAGACGTAAAAATGTGGCTAAAACAGGAAGGAGAGGTTGAAGATTTATGATCATTACAGATACTCAAATGCCACTATTGAATTACTGGGTGAATAAAAATATTTAGAACATAAGCGGGGAGAAATCAGGTTTGTGAACAACTGATATAAGGTTTTGGTGTTTAGGTGAAAGAGAACTTGTGGTTCATGTGGAAGCAAGCATTAGCTGTGCCATGTATCTACAGTATATTTTTTGCATGCATTGATCCCATATATTTGGACATGTACATGTATAGCACATGGGCTTTGGTCTGAAGCGTCAGTGATGGGGCCTTTTGATGTGGAATATCTGTGTTCTTTTCCTCTTCATCTGGGTGCTCCAGTTTCCAACCACCCTAAAAACGTGCATATTAGGTAATATGACCACTCTTGCCATTGCTTCTGGCCGCAGAAAAGAAATTGGCCCCTAGGGACTTGAGTGTAGCTGCCCGCTGCTCCTAAAATAGGCAAGGTCCAAACCAGAGGACACTCTGTCTGCAAGGACTAATAAAATAAAAAGACATACTCTATTATCACAGCCCTTTGGCTGGTATCTTTTTGCATGATTTGGGATCGCTCTGTACAGAAATACCAGTAAAGAAAACATACTTGAAGTGCCAGTCATGTTTTGTAATGACATGAATGTTTAGGCACAGAAGTCAAAGACCCTTCAAAAACAAAATGCTAAATTTAATGATACTTGTTGATAGTTCTTTGAGGACAAGAAGAGAAGGCAGAACATTTTAACTAATAAGCAACATTTTCCCATATTTAGCTAGTATCAAGGGTTCATTAAGAGTCCTGAGAATGATATTATCAGATAGATTTGGAGATAGAAATAGTATTATTGAATTTCAGTGGTCTCACTAAAATCACTTCATTCTAGTCAGAAAATGTGGCACAATGTGACTTTGAACAGCTGCAGGAAAATCCACTGTCCTGGGATGTTTTTGTGAAACTTTAAGAGATATTAATCTCTTCAGCATTTCTATTTATGTCCATTGTGTTTAATTTAACAGATGATTGTGAACATTTGAAATGCTGTATAAAAAATATGCACTTCAAATGCCATTTTGGTAATGTTATAGTGTGTATATCCCATGTCTTGGAATTTGGTCATGGATATATTGTAGTTAAAAATGAAAATATTTTTGATGGAATAAGGGCCGAATGTTTCTGTGGCGGATTAGAGAGACAAGACCTTTCTCCCAGATCCAGGCCCTCTCCATATTTCCCCTGACCTGCGGAGAATGGCCTAACTGTGGCATTTACTGAAGGTCAGGTCTGCCATGAGCACTGGGCAGGACCCCACTCATGAGATCGCCCACTTCCTTGACTTTTTGCCAGGGGAGAACAGAGTAATGTGTTTGGTCCATGGTGGGAAAAGCATCCCTTGGAATGTGAATTTGAGAGAACCATGTGGGACCAGTAAGAGGGTCTTCCCTTTCTCAGCAAAAAGGCCTCTCCTCCTGAGGCTGTGGGAAGGTCAGAGGTCAGATGTACCCAGTGCCCACTCTCGGCAGCACACAAAACCCACAGCTGATGTTGCAACTCTATCCAGAAACCCTCAGGGCAGCAGTGGAAACAACTGGCTACACATCTAGCCGCACAGTTCTTCTGCCAAAACACAAATGGATGGGTATTTGAGACAGTCACAGGGAAAGATATTACCCATATATGGGTTTTACACACATCTAGGCTAGAAGTGCGATACCTTAGCAGATGAGTAATGTCATGTGACACAAGGTTTTCAAACATGCAGCCCAAATGTACCAGTGTTCAATGAGGACATGATGTAAGCCGGGATATTCTCGCATGGCCATTATGCACAATGTATATGTGCTTTTTTTCTTTTTTTTCCTTTTCAGCGCTTCTCTTTCATAGCTTTGTTTTGTGTCTCGTTGCCTGAGGTTAGTGTCCTCTTATGTTTTGTTCCTGACATAAAGCAAACCAACCAGTGGAGCAGTCCGAACACCTCAGAAAATCACTTGCTTCCAGGTCCATGCCCAGTAAAGCAAATGGCTTAGCATTACATGAGCATTGCACGGTCCTTACCAAAATCTGCTACAGATACAGATAACATGTGTTTTTCAGTTCCCCACAGATATATTTATGGCTTGTGCATGTTCAAAAACGCATCATCCCAGTCTCTGGAGGTATTGTCAATGAAACATGGGAGAATATTCCCTCCAACTTGACCTCCATACCCCCCTCCTTTCTCCTCTTACAACACAAGCCCTCACAGGAAAATAATAAACAGATGAGTAGGATGGGAACTGCTCCCGGCAAGAGCAGCCAGGTACTTAGGCAAGCAGGCATCGCTGCTTTGGTTCCCAGGCTGGAGGGAAGAGGGCAGGCCTCAGCTTGACTGTCCCAGTCACTAAGTAGAACCAGAAAAACTTGACAGAAATCACCGTTACCTGTCACTTTCATCCTACAACTCACCAGCTCTACACACCCCCTTTGCACAAGTCTGGACACAGAAACCGAGACACTGGGAGTAAAACAACCATTTCTACAAAGAGACCATCAGTAAGCATTTGCTGTTCTGTCTTGTGCCCTACGTGTGGTTTCGTGACAACCAACTCTCCATGATTGGGTAGCACAGCTGTTTGAGATGGGTTGTGCTCGCAGTTGGGTAATCCTGAAGCGCGGTCGATTCCCCCAGGCTTGTGGGCCAGAGTAACTGCAGACAAACTCAGACTATTAAATACTCAGTTTCTCAGTCACCACTCCCCTCCCCACCACCACCCCACCATCCCTTGTGCACACCCACGTACTGAAACCTACGGCCACTTGCACAACTCTTTCCACAGCAGACACACAGAGCCACTAGAAGCCTCAAAATGTCTCCGCCTGTCACATGCTCATATCACAGAGACGTCCAACCCCAGCCTTATCATTCACAACAGAGTTCAGAAACGCAGGTCTGCTTGGCACTCAAGCACAAAGACGAAAGTACTGGCTTCATTTCCCCCACTCCCTCTCTCGCCTTTATTCTCTCTGTATTCTGGCAAGGTCCACTTTTGCAAATTAAACACAGATCTCCCATAGATGCCGGGCTGACAGCTCCAGCTACGTGCCAACACTACTAAACGTCTGGAGGTCAGAGGGTCTAGGAACACAGGATTATCCCTACTGACTGTCTTGAGCCAGACAAGTATTTCAGTTGGCTCTAACTGTATATGCCTTTGTGTCACTTGGATCCATTTGTTGGCCAGTGACAGATAAACACTGCAATCATAGTGAGCTGATGATGTTTGCGACAGTGTTGACATCATAGTAATATTAAATTACTGACCCACACAATGCTGTGTAGACATGGAGGTACACACAACAACAACAAGAAAAAAAACTACACAGTTTCAAATTGTGATAAACAAGGTGGCATACACAAGCATCAGAACTGTGTACAGACATGCAATGTAGGTGGATGTAGTGACACCACGGCAATAATAAGGTGACGAAAGTAAGGGTGTCTGGGCTTGATCACTTTGTTGTTCATCCATGAGTCATTCTATTTTCTGAAAGGACTTGTTTGTGTGAGTATCTGTCCATCAGTGTAATGTGCTCTTTCAACTGCGTGTATGCAGTCGAATCACCTCTCCTGAAAGACTTGCTTACTCCTGTCATCAAGAAACTGATGCCATATGCAACATGCTGTTATTTGTCTGTTTGTCAAACTGTTTGTCTCACTGTCTCTCTGTTTCTCTGTGAGTTTATGTGTGTCTGCATGTTTGTTCTTACGACATGTGCATGTGGAAACAGGGGCATGCTTCAACACAACCTTGTGTACCTAATCAATCACAGTCTACCAGGAGCCACTTAGTCCAGTTGAACCCAAGAACATACACGCTGAATGCAGACGCAGTCTTTGAGGGAGTAGAAGAAATGTTGTACGCAGCCTTAATGTGGCTAGGCGCACAGTTAAGTGTTTGCTCACACAAGGGAGACTTGTGCAGAACAAAAGCACAAAGGAAATGTGCATGAGCCGCTTCAGTCTGGTCCCTGTGGCAGAGGGCTGATCACTGTGGTGAATGTGGTGGAAGGTTTCGGCAGGGAATTGGGTGCAGAGAACAGGCCCTTGTATGGTGAAATGATGCAGACCCTCATTCCTCCAGTCTGACGAAAGACTATTTTGGGGCATTTTGAACTCTCCCACGCAAGCACAACAATTTTGGGGTTAGTTCATTTATTTATCTTTTATGTTTTCCATCTAATGAAGCCCCAGAGAGGGCCGTGTATAGTTGTTTTTGGCGTTTAAGTCAGGGAAGAAAGGAGGAGGGGTGTGAGTTTGTCTGCGTGCCTGAGTGTGACTGTAGACTGAACAATCATTGCGTTCGGCACTTTTGAGCCTTTCCCCGAAGCAGCACTGCTGTTATGACTCAACTTTTATATCTGTAGCCTATTGCAAAAGGTGTGTCTGTTCTGCAACACCACTGAGACTAACCCTGTTAGCGAAACAGAGTTAGTTTTTCTCTCTCTGCTGTTCAAAGCTGTATGTGGCTGTAATTTATGGGTATATTCTCATATAAAGGGGAGGGGAAAGGGGAACGAGGAAGATGGCGTGGGAGAGACCCCAGGGAGAAAAAAATCCTTCTCTCTCACCACTCCACTGCAGCAGGCCAAGAGTGGGGTTATAACCTGAATTTCTGTTCAGTTTTCTTTACCCCAAATCCGGATGTGACACAATGCATACACATAAAGTTGAACACGAAGAAAAAAAGCAGTACACAGTAGTAAAAACACTATTTTTATAATTAATAGCTTTTGACTTGTCTGTGAACATTAACATGCTTCAGGGACATGGAAATGCTTTGTGGCCCCACTTTTGAGAGATGATGACTTTGTTTTACTGCCACTATTGTAGTGACAGCTATAAAGAGTGGCCTATTATTCTCTCAAACAAGGTCATATAACTCTTCTTGGCATATTTATTTGCTATCCTCAGATTGTTTGGTGATTTTTGATGGTTTCAGCAGGGGGGCTTTTGCGTTAGCTCTCGTCTGATCTGAGCTGCACAACACTCATAAATATAAAAGATAAAAATAAAATCAAGAAGAATGCTTTATTTAGTTATTTTCCTCTTATGGACTCTTATGTCATCATGATGCAGTGTTTCCCAGTGCAGAAATGCATTTATGTCTTAAGATAGAGAGATGAAAGTTCCTAAGGACCATTTGGATTGTGAGTTATGGACCATGACAGGCTTTATTAAATATTTCTGTTTGACTAAGACCCTCATAGAGTTGTGTGTTTTTTAAACAGTCGGCCAGATGAGACAAGGGGCTTTCAGCAGCAGTGGTGTGTGACGGGCCGCTATTGGGGCTGGTGACAGTTCTGCCCTAACTACGAGCTCTGACAGAATATTTCCAACGGGACTAGTAAATTGTTCACTTTCTCACCCAAGAGTGGATAAATTAGATGTGGTTTATGAGTCTCAGGGGGTATATCATGGTTAGTGACTTATTCTTGCTCCCATTTAGGGTTTATAGCCCTAGATCCAGATATTTCAGCAGCACAGAGTTACACCAACAAACAACATCTAGGCGGACTGTGTTGCAGTTTCATGTACTGCTGGGTATTTAATCAGTATAATGTTTTATGAGCTCATCAAATGTTTAATCTAATACCTTAATCTGATATTAGATAGATGTACCTGAGTAAATATGGTTCTTAGTGAATTGAAGTCGAATAAAAATATAAAGTAGCATGAGGTAGAAAAACTCAATTAAAGTACTAGTGTCAATGTAAATATAGAACAGCAGTGAATATATGTAGTAACATTTTACAGCTGCACATTTTGTGTCTGAATCTGTTACACCACCAGGACTTATCCAGCTGCAGCTGCATGTTGCCCTTGCTGTTGACCATGAAATCCTCCTCCTCCTCCTCCACCTCTACTCTGTAGTGTCTACTAAGGATGCGTGCTCTGCTTCCTGGTCGGACTCTGGCC
>JAOXYL010000045.1:7775878-7794621 GCA_028564955.1 Terapon puta
TAGATTATTAGATGATTAGATAATAATCCACATGACAAGACAACAGGAATGTCTGTGCTGTTTCTTTATTGCATATTTTCTTGAAAAACAGACAGAAGTGAACAAACAAATGTATATCCTATTTATCCTGGGAAAGGCAGAAGTGCTGCTTTTCCAATTGATGATCACAACTTTCCAGGACAGGGCAAGAACAAAAAGAAGTTATCTTATCTCTGTGAGATACAGTTGTGTGTGTTGGGTGTGCACGTGTTTTGTGGGGGCTCCGCTGTGCCTTTGTCAAACACAGAGACAACATCAGAAGTGTGCCTGTCGTCTCCTCAAACCTCGGCCCACTACACTTGAAGCTGAAGTGCTTATCCACAAACCCCAAATGATAAAGAGATCATACAATTATGAAGCAGCGATAAAGAAGACAATTCAGAGCATCAGCCTGAATGCTGCGCCGCAATTGGCCCCGACATCTGCCTGTAGGGGGTCTAGGCAGCTGATTGGCCATGACCGGTTTTGTAGTGGGGCTCCTAATCCTCTCCACACTCTCTGTGGGTGCTCTTAGGGCTTTTCCCACATAAATCAGTCTGGCCTGGGTGGTAAAGTCATCACGTCCACTGTGTCCACAAACACTGCCTGTTAGCACCCCTATCACATGGAGCGTGCTAGCACTGAAAGGCCTCCGAGCCTGAAAGGAGAGCGTTGGCTGACTACACCGCAAACTGTATGTTGGCTCTTTCTTCTGATGCTGCACTGTTATGAAAAAGATGCTGCTGTATGTGAAATGTGAAGCTTCTAAAATCCCCACCTCCACATCTACCAGTGTTCTCATGAGCATGGTCTGCTAACAAAAAAAATTGAGAAATTTTACATTGGGATGGTTTACGTGACCCCTGAGGCATATGGACTCACTGCCTTGCTATATGTGCGCCAAGCAAGGATGGGTCAAGAAGAACAGGGATAGTGTACACCATTTTCCTCCTAACCCATGGGTGGTCTTCACTTAACTAGCTTTGGTCAGCTTTCACTCTTGACGGTGCAAACGTACAGTATCATTCACATGCAGTTCTGGATAAAGGCCTTTCTGTTAGGAATGTGCGTCACAATAGTGCTTGTTATCCCAAGGTATCAAATGCTCAGGGGGAGGAATTACACAGTACTTTGTACAGCTGGGTATACAAAATCAACAAGGTGGCGCTTGAAAGGCAGGTTCTCCATTTAATGTGTACGCTAAGATGTCCTGATTAAATGTACTCCAGCTATTTCTTCAGATTTACATCTATTAACTATGAGCCACGCTGACAACTGTTCAAAGAGAAGTGCCGCGCTCCTTCCAACAGAGAACAGAGTTATAAATCCTGACCTGTCACATCTTTGTTTGTGGGATTGGAGATTCCCCCTGAGTCCTGCGCGAGAACTTTGTCGCCAGGGCTTCCACTCTCACACTTTCTCTCCACAACAAACAAAACACTGACTTATTTCTTCTGCTTGTGTGTGTGTGTGTGTGTGTGTGTGTGTGTGTGTGTGTGTGTGTGTGCGTGTGCAGAGAGAGAGAAAGAGAGAGAGAGAGGGCAAGAGGGCGAGAGAGAGGAGATAACAAGACAAAGAAGCAACAAGATTAAGAATTCTTTAAAATCACAATTTTACAGACGATAGTGAAAAAAATGTCCCTCGAAAGAAACCAGAGGCGGTCCTGCTGCTGTTGTTCACACAGGATTAAGTTCACTCTTGTCTTTCATTTCTGAAACAATCAAGCAAAGGTCATATTTCCTGCGGGAAGGGCTAGAGCAGCTACTTTCTCTAATGAGATCAGAGAGAAAGAAGACAAACTGGAATTTTCTCATTGGCTCCTTATTTTCTGGAGTCAAGCAGTGTTGATTGTAATCCTCTCAAACAAAGCATTTTAGCTCGCGAGGGTAGTTGGTATTGTGGACCTCTCAACAGCATTCTTTTAAAGTCTGCTGCAGCACCTGACATGAAGGCAAGAACAAGAATCATTAAACATATTCAAATGAGTCAAATGGAAATGTTAAATTCCTCTATTTAATTGGTGCCTGCTTCGTACTGTAATTGCTTTAGTAGGTGACAGTTATCATGATTTATTTTTTAATTTTTATTTAATTTTTTTTTTTTTTTTTTAGAGAAACAGAGAGGCAAATACCTGCAGTCCTAATCTTGTGGGGATATTTCATTCATTCTTCTTCTCCTCAGTTTTGCTGCAACAATGTGTTGCAGCCCACAGCATTGACTTGTGATATTTTTGTTATGAAAACATTGTTGGATGTGAGGAGGCTGTTTTTCATGGACTGATCAAGGCCCTCGCTTTTTCAGAGGGATGAGACACATGAGGTATTTGTAGACTTTGGGTGTCTAGATAGCAACATACTGTAAATATGAACGTCTGTCCCTGAGCACACTGAGAACTCTCTCCCTGGGACCTTCTCCAACTGGAAGCCAGTCAAAACACTGCCAACGCTTGCCAGAGTGAGCTGGGAACGCATCTACTGCATCCCCAGGAGGTGAAAGACATATTTCACAGCCAGATGAAAACACAAAAACATTTATCCCAACTGCCTGTCATATACTTAAACTTTATTACACTTTCCTCCTTGTCTGTAGTTTTAGCTTGCAGCCGCAGACAGAGTCAGAAACAAACACACACAAAGCTTAGAGCGCGTGTGTCAGGAAGAAGATTTCAGTCAGTTTCAGTAATATCCAAGTGCTGATGAAGAATACGGGACTAAGTAATCATGTCATTGTGCTCAAAAAGCTGAATCCAGCTATTGAAAACTTTGCGCTGCCCAACTTTCATCACACGGTGGGTGCCAAATTAAGCAGGTGTCTGTGAGGACTAACAAGCTCTTTTCACTGACCCCTATAGATGACGTCACACGCGCTAACGAACTTCACTCCAAACCAGCCTGCTACATTCATGGCCCTACCCATGCCTGTAATTTATTCAAGGCCAGGACCAGGAGTAGTGTGATGGAGAGGGGGAGACGGCGGTGTAGGGGCAGTGTGCTTGAATATTAGTGTGCTGCCCTCCCCTGCCGAGAGAAACTGTGTCATAATGCCGGACTCCCTTTATGATTCAAATCAAGGCTATTGTCTCTGTAAGCGACCGGCTCCGCTCTGTGCCGCAGAACAACTGAGGCACTATACGCCGGCTGCAGAAAATGAGTCCGCTGCCATAGGCTGAGGAGGCTGAGCGAGCAGGCCTTGCAGCCCTGCGCACGGGCCATGGGGACAACAGGAATGCCTGCTATCATGTAAACACAATTCACTCCCTTATCTGCAATTCATCAGCAGTAAACATGCAAACAAACAAGCCAGCTTGCACATAATTGGACATAATTTAATCTGCTGCCATAATACAGAGGTTATGAGTCTTAATCTAGGAGTATTTTTCCCCCAACTCCTTGATTCAAAACTAATGTAAATATTTGATTTGAAGCAATTATCCCAGTGCCAGTGTATTAGCAGCATTTCACAGCACAGGCGCCCACATTGTGATATTTAACACCCTTTGTGTTTGTATCGCTTACACTTCCATTAGCTTTATTGCCAGCAAACAAAATAATACCTGGAATGAATCATCAGAATGACTGAGTGCATAGAATATAACCTCCACATTCATCCAGCCACGAGAGTCCTTGTGTTTATATCAAAACAGGTCTAACGTGGATTTGCAGAAGCGAGCCATAAATGAACAGGAGGTAAGTGTGGTTTTAAGGTTTTTCTGAGGTGTTGGAGACAACTGTTGAAAGTTTTGGCCTTCGTAAGGTTGTTGTCAGTTGCAGATTTTTTTCTTAAATCTGTTCCATGAATTTTCACTTGTGTGTGTGTGAGTGTGTGTGTGTGTGTGACTCGTGATGACCCACAGACAACAACTGCTGATTCAGTGCAGATTCTGCAACCACAGACAAAAATCTGTTGGGTGTGTTATGATAAAAGCAGTTTTTTTTCAGTTAATGTCTCAGCTGAGTACCCATTTCCATCATTAGATTTGATCCAACACTGCCTCAACTGTAGTCAGACTTGGTTCATATAATTTCTCTTCCTCCCTCCCCTCGTTGAAATAAAGAAATACAACTATCCCGTTCTTATTGTGTGTGTGTATGTGTGTGTGTGTGTGAGTGTGTGTGTGGTGGGGGTTGTGGTCCCCAGAGGGCCCAATGTCGGGAGGCTCTGCGCACGGACTATCTCTTGTGGGGGTGAGCGAGCGAGCGGGAGAGAGAGTGAGTGAGAGAGAGAGAGAGAGAGAGAGAGAGAGAGAGGAGGCGGAGTAGTCCCAGACGCTGGGACAGATCGGTGAAGGAAAAGTTTTTTCAAAAGTTTCAGGAGGCGAACCGAGACTCACAGCAGCCGTGGCCGAGCTGCGGAGGATAATACGGGACTGGGACCTAACGCTCCGCTTTCCGGCTGACTTTACGAAAAAATCCCCATCGATTTTGGAGCCTTAATTTTTGTGTGAACTCAAAAAAGGATGTATTTCTACTAAAAGCCCAACCTGAAACGCTGGAAACTTTTCCACCGAAATGGAAGGGAATATCCCATGGATTATTTTGTCTTTTTTATTGTTTATGCATATTTGTGAGGGTAAGTCTTCATTGATTACTATAATATATTCGTTCATTCGGGTGCGCAGACTGGACATGCCCGGACACCGTACGGTTTAAAACCAATAGTCCATCCAAGATAGCCTACCAATTGAATCAGACATGTTAATGTGCCAAATTTCGATTTTACTTTGAATTGTGTTCCTTTTCTTTAGTAAGTAAAGTTTTCCATACATGATTTCTTCTTTGTTATAATTAAGAGGCAGCAGACGTTTAAAGGCATCACGTGTTAAAATAAATGTCACACACACACAATGTTGTTTTTTGTGAATTATTCTCACACTGCTGCAACAGGAGGGAAATAGACCCTTTTTTTAAAGATTACATTCGATCCTCTGCAGTGGTTTGTTTTATGTGTGTAGTTGGAGGGAGTGTGATGGACACATGAGCCGGAGTGTCTCCTCTAACACCAGCAGCACTTTAAAAGTTTGGCCGAGCAGCGTGGGCTTCTGCACTGATGTTTAAGATAATAACTTTTCAAAACAGTTTTCATTGTCTGTGTGTGTGTGTGTGTGTGTGTGTGTGTGTGTGTGAGGGGAGTGGGGGGGTTGGTGAAAATTAGTATAAGCAAAAACAGCAGGAGGAGGGGGTGGTGGTGGTAGTGATGAGCCGAAGTCACCCCCTCCCTCCCTGAACAAAGACCTTTTAATCAACTGAATACCCCCTCCCTCGCAGCGGGTTGATCTGTGGATTTCAGATAAATGAAACATCCCAGAGACAAACTTCTTTCCAAATCAGACACAGTCTCATTTTGTCAGCATGTATCCCCCAATCAAGGAAACACAAAAGTTTATCTGCCCTCCACAAAGTAAACAGCAAACATGCGGGTGTGTCTGCAAGATGCCACAAGTGGCAGTGGTCTGCTATCTAGAAAGCCAAGAGTGCACTGTGTATGTGTATCAGTGAGTTTAAAAGGGTTATAGTCAATTTGATCAGTCAATTTGATGATATTTATGCAGTGAATTTCTGCAGGTTCCTATACTCTCCTAATGGAGCATTGTTTATAGTGATATAGATGGATATGTCTATATCACTGATTGATATAGTGATTATAGGATCGCATGTTCCTTTTCAGGTTAAAGTGGATGAGATTTGATAGTTCTGTGGTTCTCTAACTCATTTCTTCACTTCCCACAGGGTTCCGTTGCGTGGATAAATACAGGCCATGTGAAAATGGAGGGACATGCTTAGATTCATCCTCTCGCTGCATGTAAGTGGATCATGTGAAATGACGTACCAGTGTTAAACCTGTGCACCAGAATGTCCTCTCTGAGAAGCCTCCAGTTTTCCCTGTCTCAACACTTCATAAACTCAGCTCTTGAAAGGCAGCGAAGCCACAAGTGTAGGCCCTGTGTGTAAATTGATTTTCACAGGCTATTATTTGTCCATCGGTGCTTCAAAGGTTCAGGGGAAAGATCGAGCCTGATGCCAAGTCATGAACAATAAAGTGGAGGTGTCGTCTTTAAATCCTCTTGATTGTTAATTTTCAACATCCACAAGAAAGAGGCAAAAGATAGGACAAATTGATGTGGTCTGCGCAGATGAGCATCAACGGGCCTCAACATGTTTGCCTGCCAGACTCATCTGTTGCACCTGTTACAGAGCTTTGTCAGAAGGCTTTATGCTGCACATACCATGACTTACGTTTTCCTTCTGTGTTCTTTCAATGTTTTTTGTTCCTGTCTTCAATAGGTGATATTTTTTGTTGTTTGTATTATATTTTATTAGCAGCATTTCAAAATTACATTTTAAAAAAATTATTAAATGTCTTTGTTTCCTATCTGCTTTGGACATTCCTGAGCTCTCTCACATCTTTTGACAGTGATGAGGCTTTTGTTTTTCAAATTGGTGGGGGGGGGTTGTGTGGGAACCCATTACAATAGTCAAGTTAAATAGCCTACAGTGTCTGGCCCGGGGGTCATTTGTCCTTTTTAAAAACCCTTCAGCCAAGGAAGCATGCTTGAGTGTTTCAGATGGAGGAGATACAGTCACTGGTAGAACAAAAACTCCTTGGTTGCCAGCTGCTTCCCTCCAAAACAGTACATTTATTATTTTATTGGAGTTATTTGCATCTTACAATACTGCACGGGGTCAAAGTTGAACAGACACCATGAATGCACTTTTCACAAGCAAATAAGAAGACAAATATTTCTCTTTTCTTTTTTAAAAACAAACGCAAGTGCATAGATCATTCTGCCAAGAGTAGCCATTTTATACTGGCCAATGTGTAACTCTACCGCATGTGAGAGAGATAACTGCCACCCACATTTTTTCAATCATTAGCCGGAGTCAAGATGAGTGCACGTCATTAAGCGAGTAAATGTATAATTTTGTGGAGCCAGGTTTCTTTTTCTGCAAATGTAACATAGTTTTTCAGAGCAAGTTATTTATTTTCAACACCCCACAGAACTAGTATACCTCCACTACTAATGAAAATGAGCCCAACACAATGTGTTTTCTTTTGAAAGACACCATTCATTCATTCCTTGGGTTCCTTTAGTTCTTTGTGCCGTACATGTATGTGTACTTATGTTAGGGGTGTAACAATTTGGCATGTGTAATCACCATGCTGGTTCAGTGCCAAGAAAAAGTAGTGCTCAAAGGGCAAAGGGAAACGATTCCTACTGGACGGGAACCTCAAATGTCATTCCACACAGTGCAGAAAGAGTCCCATAGCAGGGCAGAGCAGTGGAGCGAAGCACGGCCACATGAGAGTGGTCAGACCAGTCGTAGACAGAGGTGAGTGGTGGAGCCACCCCACCCCTTCCCCTGGGATCCTGCAGAAACAGGAGATCCAAAACAGTAGAAAAGATCCTTTCTTCTACCAGATACCTGGCTGTAACCTGGCACCATCAGAACTGGGCGTAGAGAGAGGGAGAGAAGAAAGGCCACAGCAAAGTGAGGCCGATAGAGTGGAAAGACGGAAACAAAATGCACATACAGATACATGTTTCGGCATTTGAAAGCTATTTGGAGAACCAGTAGAAAACAGCCTTTCTTGAAATCATAGCTGTTCCACAGAACCACACACGTTGTTTAGTTTAGAAAATGTCCATCTGTTTCTGTTTGTTGCTGTCTAGCCACTGGGTTATTTCATTTTTCTTAAGGCAAGTAACTTCTCAATTGATACTGTGCAACACTGTGTGTATGGCAGCTACCATTGTTACTGTCCCAGATACCAATGTATCCTCTGTCTTGTTGGCACAGCTACGGCACCACACCAGTGCTTATACATGCAAGAAATCTCAGAGCTCTTTCATAGTTCTCTGTCTCGTTGGTTTCTTTACATGTCTTTGAGCGTGCTGGCTTCTTCAGCAGGGGCTTTAGTTGCAGGCCATAGTTGCTGATAGGGGATTACACTAGTAATCCCCAATAAACTGTTCAAGCGAACAAACTTTCTGATAGCCATTTCACCTGTTTCAGTGACCCAGTAAAAATCAGTTAATGCTTTTAGTCTGAATGGGGTTGAGCATTCCAACCTGGCTCCATGACCTCTTTCTCAAACGAGGTACTAACTTGCAGACTACAACTCCCGCTTAGCCATAAATTCCTTTCTTTATGATTGCAATGATAGCTGAAGATAATATAGAATGAGTGGTTTATTCACTAGGAGGTCAAATAATTCACACCACATTCACAGTTCATTTTTAGAGGTGACAAACACAAATCAACGTGTAAACTGGGGTCTTGAGTGGATATGGAAATCCATTATTTACTCATGATCATCAACCCTGATATGAGTCAGCATGTGTTAAGATAATCAATAAGTTTCACGTGAGAGATGGTTTAATTAAAGTAGACCATATTAGTTTAGTAAGACTGCTTGAAGCACTTCATAAGAGTGAGGCATTTGCACTGGGACATGTTACGTGTCTGTGTCTGAAAACTCATTTCTATTTATGTGTAGTGGTGGGAGTGTAGCTTTTACCCAACCAGACTTTAAACATTGCATAGATGAAACCTAAGGAGTAAAAAAATGAAGCTAAATGTAAGTACTGTTGGACGTTGATCCAAGCTTGTTTGGGGGCCGCATATAAACTCAACATGCGGGTACGATTTTGTCATTCTAGATGTCTGGTCGGGAGCTGAAGTTGTTCTGTAACAGCAGCACCAAATAATGACTTATCTTGTCATGTGCCGTTTTATCTGTGTGACAAAATAAACATTTTTGAAGTACTTTCTATGGTCCTACTGTGGCCCAGAGTGTTGAACTTGACAGTGAGGGGTTGATAGTGTCACTGAGAGTGCGGCCTTCTAGGTGAGCAGTCAGGAAGTCCAGTTTGAAGAGCCTTTGGCCCCCTCAGCTCCGCCCTGTTTGCAGAATGTGCTGCCTAGAGAGGGCCACAGCAGCGTGGCCGGAGGAGAGATAATTAGGCAGATTGAGAGGGTGTCATTCAGAGAGGATCCAGCTGGAGGGATCGGACTGGGGGTAGGGAATGGGTAGAGGGAGGCTGGGTAGGAGAGAGGGGAGGGAGTGGGGAGGAGGTGGGTGTGGGTGGGGGCGGGGGGGCTGCGTTGAGGACAGCAGCTGGTGGATGTTGTGATGGTAATCCAGTGAAGTCAGATCTTGACAAAGGGGAAGCATAGGGCCAGGTGCTGCCATTGAGCAGTCAGCCGCCCCCATACTGTGAGAGACAAGCTCGTGGAGGAATGAAGCCGGTAGCTCACAGTCCCCCTCGCACATGTTGCCTCTCTCACAGTGCAGCGGCACAGAGATCCAGCCTTTCTTTCTCTGCGTGTTGTCGCGGCTCTGGCGGCTCATCCTCAGCCGCTGTCTCTCAGCACAGTGGCAGATCACAGATTATGACCAACAGTTTCCTCCAAGATCCTCTGAGCTGAATGGAAATAAATGTGGGGCTTCTCCACTGTGTGAGGCCCAAGGATGGATACAGTGGTCCTCTTTATGTTATAAATGCCTTGCCCTTGGCCTCAGTAGCAGAGTTAGCCTATAAATTGTAAGTGTTTTGTTATGACCCTGTAGCAACTCCCAACCTCTTAGGACTTGATGAAAGATGACATCTTTGACTTTGATAGGGAGCAGACTGTCCAGGGAGTGTAGAGTGCTGTTCTAGTTAAACAATTTTATTTACTTACTTTTTCTTTTTGGGGGAAATAGCAAAACCTGTCTGAGCAGAAAGAACACTCTGATTTTATGAATAAGGAAGAATTCAGTTTTCTCAGGGGAGTCTCCAAATAGAAAATGCTGCGCTTACATGTTAATTTACCAAAAAAAAACGATGAAAAATGCTTTTTTTGAGGAACACAATTCACTAAGAAGTGGAATTATGCCAAGGCACATATTTACTGACAGACCATAGCAAAGAGACAGATTATATTGTTGGTTTAGTTCAGAGCACCTCAGGGCAAGTGTTTTCTTTGGCATCTTTATGGTGGATTAGAGAGGAATGCTTAGTAAGATTCCTCCTGTCCCTCTGGTGCTTTCAGGTTATTGTCCATACCTCCCATCCATTCACCCTGGTAGCCCCCTCAGGAATGTCTTTAACAATACTGTCAGCCCAGACTCATTGAAAGTGGGATGTTTGGAATGACTTGTTTGATTTGCAATTAGTTACTTTGCAATTTTGTGCGGCAACATATAGCCCATATCACTCATGCTGTCCTGATGGGCAGATGGAGCCATTGTTGTATCATTATCTAGGAAAACTGATGCTCTGCAGACGCAGTACTTTCAAATGAGCAACTAGGAGGCCAGTGAGACAAGAGGTTACACCATCATAAGGAGAAATATTTGGGTTTGTTGTCCCTTCTTCTCCCTGGGTCATGACTGAAGACTGGGATCTGCAGTTCCCAGGCCCCATCACAGGAAATGGTGCCTTCTGACCTCCCTGCTACGCACATCCTGTCTTATCAGAGTGGCTTAAGCAGCTTACTCAAATGGTGTACGGTGTATGGTGATCTCTGCACCCCTTCAACTTTCTCATCTTTTGCGTCATGTTCATTCATCCTTCCTTTTCATCACATTGCCACACTGTGTTAAAATAGTCTTTTTCCTTTATTACTAATTGCTAATCCATATCAGTTTTGTTATCATTGTCATTTAGCACAAAGCATCCACTTTATTTATTTATTTATTTTATTATAATTCTTTTTGGAGTTTATGTATATAAATAACTCACATGCTCGTGTAGGTATAAAACTTATCCCTTGTTTGTTCTTATGATGAATTCAGAAAAGAGTTTCAGGCAGGTCTGATTGGAATAACTCAGGTCTGCCAGCAAAAATTCCCTCTTCTCTCCCGCCCCTCTTAGAAGAGGAAGGGATGGGTCCGTCATTAAATGATTCAGGAAAAGGCATTCACTTTTCCACTCTGCACACTTTCCACAGACATCTTGATTCTAACCAGGGAGCATTTTTGCAAAAGTTTGCTTTTTACAGTAAAGATCAGAGGTTTTGGGACTTAAATACTTTTCCTCATGAATAATTGCAATTTTTCATTTTTATTAAATGTTCCCATAATGAAACGGCAGCCTTATTTAAGATCTCTTCTTCTTCCTCAAGTGACAGAAGTTGTTTCCTAGATTTCAGCTTATGACTAGGAACTTTCAATCTATGCAACACTTTCTGTCAACTTTATTAAACTGGAGTGTTTTTTTAATCTTTTCATAGTTCAATACAATCCCTGCTCATTGTCCAGCGAATGTTTGCTGTGAATGAATAGCCATACATGCCATTAGACCTAAGATATACTTTCTCACATTTTACTGTTAGGGACAGCTTGAGAAGAAACTCTGGACAAAGCATTGTATTGGTCTTTCATGTTAGCTTGGGGATGGGGTCTTTTAAATTTCAGTTTCAAAGTTTTACAAAATCTGGTTCAGTTTAGGTGGTTGGGTGGGGTTTTTGTGGTTGAGTTCAGTGGAGAATGCTTTGAAAGACCTCGACCCTGGGATTCATGCAATGTGGTTATGGGCAAATGTGTTGCTATTTCAAAAATGTCAGAGAAAGTATTCTTACGAAAATCTGTTGACACTTGAGGAAAATTTGTTCGGATAGTGTACGAATGAAAAGTGTTAAAAGAACCAGCTCTGCTGAGACCCTCCAGATGATCTGCAATAGATGCACTGACGCCTTCCTAACTTTCGTCAGATTCATTACTGCTTTTCCTCAAGAGAAAGTTAAATGTCCTTATATTCACATGTTTAATATTCATGCTCTCAGGGTGCTGTGGAAACCTCCCTCTGGCGATTTCAATACCTCCATTGTGTGTCTAAGCACAATTGTTGAAACAAACTTTGCTCTTTAAACTATGAAACACGCATCCCTTTAGACATGATCATACTTAATTACCAGACTGAATTGGTCCGGCACGGTGCTCAGTGCTACCTGCATATGTAGAAGATCAGTCTTCTGAAGTGCTCCAACTGTCCTTATGAAACCCTTTCTCCCAACACCCCCTTTTTCTCACTCTGGCTCTCTCTCACCATGGGTTACTGTTGCCAGGCTACAGCCCAGGCCTGTTGGTCCGTGTAAGCCCAGGCCTGAAAGACTAGCTGTTTGGGTCACTGCTCCCCCCCAACACTTTCATACAAAGGAGTTCTGACTACTTTAGTTCTTTTATTTGGGCCACAAAAACGCTCCCCAACCCCCAATCTGGCTCTTTGCTGAGAAAGGGAGAGCCAAGCTGAGGAGAGCAGAGCAGAAGAGGCTGTTGGAAGGAGGGGGGGGTGTGGATGGGCTCCTGTTGGCAGTGCGGTGTCAGTATGGACTCGCATAAAGGAGCAGAGCTGGTTCCTGCTTGCTTGTAAAAGGAGGGGGTGAGGGAAAGAGCCCTGTGTCGAGAGAAAGAGAGTCTGTTGCAAGAGCTTTCCCAAAGATTCTAATATTTCTTTCTAGCAACCATGGCTTCAAAAGAATTGGTAAAACTTTGATCAGCTCATGTCATGCAATATAGAAGTTGAAATATTTCCCCAAGTCAAAAAATGGTAGTGCTGTTGTTGTCTCTGTTCCTCCATTTGTCGTAGGAAATGCCCTCTGAGATAGGAAAACTCCTTTATACTTGTCTCTTTGTGGAGCATGACTGTGTGTATCGACCGTGTCAGAGATTACAGCCTCTTTGTTCACAGGTGAGCCACCCTTTGACCTCTGGCAGAGTAGCTGCTATTGTGTGGAAGAGGATGAGCTCAGGTTACCCTGCTTCAGTGACCCAGAAAGCAGGAAAACTGGCATTGTGTTACACCAGTATAGGCAACAGAACTAACTTGTGTAAATAAAAAAACTGTCAGAAGATCATCATGCTTGAGGCATAACAACTGGGAAAACCATAGTTCTCTGCTGGAATGTTATATGTTAATGTTATTTCACATTACCAAACTATTTTACAAGGTAATTTGCACTGTAAACCTTTCTTCTTTAAATGTTTGACTCTTTTTCTTCCTTCCTATACAATTTTCCCCATGGATCTTCTCATTTATGGGTTCACAAAACTACTCTTTCTCAGACGCTGAGGCTGGTTGTAAGTTTCATCTCTTTGTGTTTGGGTGTGTTGTGATTGTTGCATGTGTTTGCTTTGTTGCAGTGGTGCCTTTGTGTAACAGTCTTCTAAGTGTGTTAAGAGGAACGGTTAATGCACGTGTTTGTGAAGGGTGACCACATCTCTTGAGTGGTGTGAAATGGCCAGTGTGTTTAAGTGTGTGCGTGCTGGTTATCGGGCTTGTCCCATGAGTAAAACAGTGCAGTTGTTTTGGCTTAAAGTCTGGCAAGGGAGGTAGATGCCAGACGCCCAGAGGTGCACTGACTGATGTGGACAGATGCATGGTGCCGGGGTTGCAGCTGGCAAAAGTCCTCATATGTGTTGACACGGAGAGATTACCCACTCTGGCCATCCCTCCGCTGCACTCAAAGACCTCCTCCTCATCTGCTGCTCTCTTCCTCAAAGGTCAGAAGTCGACACTCACTAAATATGACTCAGGGGCCCATTGCACAACAGCAGCCTGCACCTGCCTTTCACATCCGCCACAAATAAGGCTGGGCAAAGGCAGAGTTCCTGCCTTGCTGTTCCCAGAGGCAGCAAAATCCACAAAGTAGTAAAGAGCCTGATAAGGACACTCAGGTGCACCAGGACAAAGTTGTGCGTCTCTCACAGTCTCTGAGCGCTGATAGCACTCAGATTTGTGTGTTATGGGAGTAGTATCTTGGCAATAAGTCAGGTCTAGACAAAGGATTGTGTGTTTTGGCCGCAAAATTCAGTGTGCATTAATAAGGGCGGACAAATAATTTATCAGGCACAACTTTTAACGTCATTCACATATGTGCACACACACAGACACCGATGCACGCATTTTATTCTCATAGCAAACTGCACTTGACTCCAAATACTTAATCTTTGCCGTGCAACATCAACATACAACATTAAACACACAGTACTTTGTGGTATGAGTTGTAAGTTCTTCTCTGTCCACACAACATCTCAGTGGTGGTTGGAGAACTACTTTAATCAGCAGTGAAATGCGCACAGTACAGAGTGGTCATTCTGTGTATTATTTTTCAGCTCTATAAGTAACTTTCTTCCTCAGTACTTTCAAGGCCATCTTTGTGCCATGTTTGTGTTTCATTTTTTAGTGACACCCTAGATTCCAGACATAGTTAATTTGCCTCTAAATAAACCCAGCCAAGCCATGACAAATAGCCATGGGGACCGAGGGTGGGGGGTGGGGAAGGGTGATTGGTTGGGTGCTAGACTTGCTTGTTCATCTGTGAGGTTGCTGGGGCAACAGGAATCGTGCATTAGGAGTGAGTGCTGTGTTTTCAGAGCAAGGGACGAGGGATTACAGGAAATATGACATGACATTCTTGCTGGACCAGACCACTCTCTCCTCCTCTTCTGTCGCCCTCTCCACCAAGTCTACCTTCTAAAGACATTCTCTCCTGCAGAGCAGACCCACCCCACTCCCTGCAGCCTGAGTGACATTATCATCACAATTAGACGGGGGACCTCTGACATCTGACCTCTCAGCGTGTGAGAGGAGGGGGTTGCTAGGGGGAAAGCCAAGCTGGCGTTCAGTGGGGCTTTTGGGAGATGGAAGAGTAGCTGTAATAACTGCAAAGTCTCTTGGGCTCCAGTTCTGTTTCACTTTTACTTCTAGACAGACTCTCAATACCTTGGTGCTGACCCTGCACTGCTGTCTTTGTCATGGGAAAATCTTCATTCCCAATGGCATTTATAGTTGTTATGCTTAGGTACTGTGTGCCTGACTATATTGTGCTCAGCTCTGTGGTTCCTCCATTTCATTATTGTCTTTGTAAACCCTGTGGAGAAAAAAAACCAAACAAAACTGAGTACTCCTTGGTTTTTCTGAACCAGAGAACAGAGCCGAGAGGAAGCAAGCAATTTAAGTGAAAATCCAGGTCTAGATTAGCTGATCCTTTTTAGTTTTACCTGGAGCGGGTTCGGCGTCATGGCCGGGGGCATGAGGAACGAAAATATTTATGGTCTAGTTTAATACAGGGGAGGGCACATCAAAACAGCAAAAAGATAAACTAACACCAGTGTAGTGGTGATGTTCCTGTAAAAAAGAACAGATGAAAACCCATTGTTGATCCTGCCCAGGGGTTCTTCTCCAATGAAAGAGAAGACAGAGCCCAAGGGCAGGCCAAACCCAGCCGTCACTACCCTGTCATCAGCATCAAACAGCTTTTTTGAAGAGGGGGCTTGTACTCAGCCAGGGGCTCCAGGGCGGGTGTAGAGTTACCAGCTCCTACTAGACTCCAAACCTTGTCTAAACTCCCATAGGACCTCTGCAAAGAACCAACTTTAGGTCAGGGTTACACAGTGTCTACAGAGCCTTAGGAGCAGAGCAGCAACAGCAGCTTCAGTCCTTCATCCGTGTCCACACAAATGCATTTTGGCAGTTATGAATATAGGTTGACCATGTTTTGGCAGCGCTCAGAACTTAATCAATAATTAATTACTTACTCAGCGCATACACTTTGGTTTGCTTCACACACATATAGTGAAACATAAGCTCTTCCAAGGCCTGTGAATGCAGCTGTATAAAATACTCACATTCACTTGAGACAGATGACTCAAAAATGTGGCCTTGTGTGTTCATAAGCTGTTAGTTTATCATCAAGATAACGTACTGTTGTATCAGAATACAACCACTGGGAGGAGGATGTGTTGTCTTACTCAAATACCACAGCTGCTTCTCCTGTCCAGATCATTTGTTCTAGTTTAATCCTCTTTTTTTTTTTTTTTTCTTGGCGAATGTTAAGTTTCCAGACTGCTGTTTCTGGGTGTGTTCTTTTCATATATGAGAACAGAAATAAGAGCTGAGGTGTGGAAAAACTGTAACAGTGGAATAATGATGGCTGACATAGAGAAACTGAGGGTTTCCAGCTGGAAATAAGTGTGCCTTGTGAATCCTGTAAGACAAAGACACATGGCCTTCCTCCACATTTTTCCATATTTTAAAGTTTGTTTGTGAGCATTTGTGTGTCTCTTTCAATCATCAGTGTATTGCATGATTAAAACTTGTGGGGGAAGCTGTGCTAGTACAAATTCATTCCAGGCCCAGAAGTATTAGTCATGCCAAAGCATGAGTCAAGCTGCCGGCCTTGCCAAGGTGTCATTGGGCCCTGATTGCCAAACCGAGAACATTAAAGGAACTGGGCTACACTGGAGTTAGTGTTGCATTTTGTCTTAAATACATTAGTTTGTCAGCTCGTGGTCTTCTAATGCCTGTCCGTGAATTTGCTTTTCCAGATGTCGTCCGGGGTTCATTGGTCCACTCTGTCAGCACCTGGATCCCTGTCATCGATCGCCGTGCCTGAACGGAGCAGCTTGCAAGAGCCAGGTGGTCAACGGTATCCCACAATACACCTGTGTGTGCCAGAGAGGGTTCAGAGGTACATCTTTCACAACTTGTCTTTACTGGAAAGATCAGATCAGAGAATGGAGATAGAGAATTCCTCTTTTAACTAAATGCGATTCACTTTTAATCCCCAGGCCAAGACTGCTCCCTCATTGATGCCTGTGCCACAAGTCCCTGTGCCAATGGAGCCCGTTGTGCCAATTGGAATAACCACTACAACTGTTCCTGCCCACCTGGCTTCCAGGGAAAGAACTGCCGCAATGACATTGATGAGTGCCGCAAGCCTGGCGTGTGCCTCAATGGTGGCCTCTGCATTAACACCCATGGGTCCTTCCGCTGCCAGTGCCAACCTGGATACAGCGGGCGCACATGTGAGGTGTCCACCCTTCCCTGTGCCCCATCTCAGTGCCTGAATGGGGGCACCTGTCGACAGACCAGCGACCATTCCTATGAGTGTGCTTGCCTACCAGGTAGAGTAGCTCTCTATCAGCATAATAGAACACACATGTGCACACTCAGACGCACAAACAAACATTACTCAGTGCACAAACCCCACTGTTTTCCCAGGCTCTCGGCACATTGCTGCAGTCGTACAGATTTTCCCAGCTCGATGACGTAGCTAGTAGTGCTGTTGCTGGGATTTACTCCTCGGTCCTAGGTCAGCTTCCTGTCTGCTATTAATAGCTACTGGTGGGAGATGGGACAGTGGGAGAGTTGAAGAGGCAGCCCCCCAGCACACTGCTTCACTCCGCTCTGTTCACAACACAAGGAATTTACTTTATGGGCCTTCTGGTTTCCCACTGGGGAGTTGACAGGAAATGTCTCTTGCCAGAGAGGAAGTCATTGAAACTGTGAGAGATTATAAAACAAGCAAACACTGCGGGGAGTGCGGACCTCTGAAGCAGGCAGGAGTCATGGCTGTTGCTGGCATCGTGTGGGAACCATCATGTATAGATGTAAACAATCAGACACCCTCTGAACCTTTTTACTGCCCAGATTGCCTCATACCTCCTCTTGTGTGGGAAATATGACTAAAGGTTATGCGTAGTAATGCTTAGTGTCCGGAACAGGGACCACCAAGTGTTTAATAAACTCTCACTTTGTGTATGTTACCATGTCTGCATATCATAACTCTTCTCTTTCCTTCTGTCCCAGGGTTTGAGGGGCACAACTGTGAGAATAACGTGGATGACTGCCCAGGTCATAAGTGTATGAATGGAGGAATATGTGTGGACGGCGTCAACACCTACAATTGCCAGTGTCCACCAGAATGGACCGGTACATCTCTATTTACTATTTACATCATATTTTGAAACAAACTTTAAGTATACTGTATATACATGTGCCAATATGTCACCTAATCTCACTAGGGCAATACTGTGCTGAGGATGTCAACGAATGTCTCATGCAACCAAATGCCTGCCATAATGGGGGAACTTGCTTCAATACCATCGGTGGTCACACCTGCGTCTGCGTTAATGGTTGGACTGGAGATGACTGCAGTGAGAATATTGATGACTGCGCTATAGCTGTCTGTTTTAATGGTGCCACCTGCCATGACCGTGTAGCATCCTTCTTCTGCGAGTGCCCAGTTGGAAAGACGGGTAAGTGGGTTTGTCCAGTGGCCTCGGTGCTCCTCTTAGTCCTGGTTGCTGAATTAACAATGGGCAAATGTTTTCTTTCTGTGCTTTCACCACAGGTTTGCTGTGCCACCTTGATGATGCATGTGTGAGTAACCCCTGCAACGAGGGTGCAGTTTGTGACACTAACCCCCTCAACGGCCGTGCCATTTGCACCTGTCCTGCTGGCTTTGTAGGTGGTGCCTGCAACCAGGACATGGATGAGTGTTCAATCGGTAAGACAGATTTTTTTTTCTTGTTTTTTTTTTATATCACATGCCAGTCTCATGGTCATAAGCTTGCATTACCAGCTTTATTTGTTCTTTGAGTTTGTATCATACACTGACCCATAGCCTTCTACCACAGGTGCCAACCCATGTGAGCATTTTGGGAAATGTGTGAACACAGAGGGCTCCTTCCAGTGTCAGTGCGGTCGGGGATATGCCGGCCCTCGTTGCGAGATTGACATCAACGAATGTCTTTCCATGCCCTGCCAGAATGATGCCACTTGCCTGGACCGCATTGGAGAGTTCACCTGCATCTGCATGCCAGGTATTCTGTTAAATTGTGTTTCAACACTACCAATAAAACAGTAAAGAATGCCTCAATACTTCATTCGCATGGGACTAAATACCAACAGGGAGGAACAAATGATTATTTAAACGTGACTTTTAAAAGTTGCATTA
>JAOXYL010000045.1:7794721-7805275 GCA_028564955.1 Terapon puta
TACTGCCATACAGTCTGCCAGAGTAGACTGTTATGTAATACATTCCCATTGACATTGGGGGTACCGAGGCACTGCTCCACTCTCAGTGCACTGTACAGCCAGACAGGGTATTAGTTTGGACTAAATGATGGTTTGGACACTCTGTGACAAAAACACAGGGAAACTCTCACGCACAGTCCTACATGCATCCTGGGGTTTTGGGAACTATACAAATTAGAGCTGGGAGTCGGGTCTATAGGACTGGATGTGAGAGAGGGCGAGCAGTTAGGGGGAGGAGTGTGCTGTGAATACTAATGAGTGGTAGAGTGGTGGGAATGGAGCGGAACAATAGGGCCCCTCTGTGCTCCACTTTGCACCCCTCATACACACAGAGAGGGAAAGAGGCCTTTTCCCAGAGCCTCTCCCCCTCCCCCTTCATTTCCAGAGACAGGCCCTTCCTCTTCACCCTCCTCATCATCAGCCAGCCTGGCAAAGCTCACGCGGAGCTGCTGATTATTTCTGATTCCACGCTAGCCTCTCCCCAGGGGCAGCACTCTGATCCACACTCTGTTTCACCTCAATGAAGGAGCCGTCCATAGTTTGCTAAAGCATAATGTATAACATGCATCTGATGAATGGAACACTGACCCAGGGAGGGGCAATGCCTCATGGACAGTAGGGTGTGATGATTTCAGGTCAGTAGAGTGGGAAAAGTGGGGATGCTCTAGGGATCTTTTATTCTTGTCCTGTGGTTCAGCAGAGACCAGTGTTTAAAAACTGAGGCCTCCCATGAGAAAAGAGTTTCCCACAGACCTTTTCCCCATTGCACACAAACACATGGATACAATGCTAATTTAGTGACATGATTATGCATTTAAAGTGAACGTGGTGAATCTGTTTCAAGATTCACAAAACTGTATGTTAATTCATTTTTAACATCTATGTTTTAGGCTACATGGGCACTTACTGTGAGATTGACGTGGATGACTGTGAGAGCAACCCATGTGTGAATGATGGCATCTGTCGGGACATGGTCAATGGCTTCACATGCACCTGTCAGCCAGGTAAGACTTTTTGACTGGCCTTTATGTCAGTGTGATCATTTCTATTCCTGTTTCTAACTCAGTGACAGCAGCAATGAGAGGAGTAACAGAAAGCCAAAGTTTAAATGTCCCCAGCAGCAGAGGAGGGAGGGTCAGCCTGGCTACTTCTGCCTGCTGGTGTTTAGAGCCACCACTCATATAAAAAGGCAGGCCCAAAAGGCTGCCTATCCTCTCCTCTTGCTTGAACAAAGACACTATTGTGACCCCCGTCCCCCCTCCTCTGTGGAATGTCGAAGGGACAGCAGTCTCCCTCATCCTGCCCTGGTGGTGGTGGGGAACAGCAGTCCTGCTAATGAGATTCTTTTCCAGGTCCGCAATTTACATCTGGGACAGACGTCCCCCCTCCACCCCCCATCTAGCTATTGAGCCGGTGGAGCTGATGCAGGAAGGGGAGGGGGTGTTCCCTAAAAGAGAAAACAATCCCACCGTCTCCTCTAACCCCCCCCTTCAGCAGCCCAAGCACCAACACACAGACCATCTTGACACTGTTAATCAACTGAGCAGTGTGCTACCAATGCACCAATTCACCCCTGTCTGGGCATCGTGCCCACTGATTTCAAGCCTGCTCAGTTTCTCAAGCTTTTCGAACACATAGATGTTAGATATTACAGTTGATGTTATTGTTACTTCATCATTATTATTGTTATTAAAGTTTTATTGTATTATTGTGGTTGTTATTTAAAATTAGCTGTTGATTACTCTTTTTATACAATGTTATATACCCCTCCTTATATTCTAGTGAAGAGCAGACTTTGTGCAAACTGTTTGAAATGAACCACAACCTGAAGTGAGTGCTGGTTAAACTGTATTTTCCGGCAGAGATACTCCATACCACCTAATGAATATATTAATTTATTTTCAGATCTACCATTTATGCTCTAGATTGCTAGTTTCCCTTCTTAGAAGCTTTATCAAGGTCATAGGCTTTCCATTGCATTTTGTAGTGGTCATCCCAGCACTGGTCCAAGTGCACAGATGACATGTCCTTAACCAGTCGAGGCACTCTCAAACATAACCTTAGCCAGACGTCACTAACGTACCCAAAGACCTCTGCCCTTCTAAGAAGAGACAGAACTGCCCTCTGACCCAAGCATGGACCCTTCCACTGGACATCCTTTCTGACCTTTCACCTCTGTGTTTGCATGTCCCAGGGTTTACTGGCACCATGTGTCAGATCGACATAGATGAGTGCGCCAGCACACCCTGCCAAAATGGAGCAAAATGCTATGACCGGCCCAATGGGTTTGAGTGCCGCTGTGCAGAAGGTAAGGATTTCTTTACCTTTCAATTGTTAGACAGCACATAGTTCAGTATTTCATCCCAGGCAGAAGAGCAGATGAGCCTTAACCACTTGTTGGGATGTGTTTGGTCTTTGTTAAGCATTCAGTGTTTTGGGGGGTCAGCTATTTCTCTGGGCGTCTGCTGGCCAAGCAGACTGACTTGAGGCCCCTAATCCCACTCTTTCCCTCATCGGCTCTCAGGATCACAGGGTCACTGAGGACCAGCAGTTGCCAAGACAGAAGCCTTGGTCATCACCCCGACATCTGTTCATCTGTTAACCCCCCCTCCCACCCCCCAAACCACCTTATGCTGCATCTTACCCTTCATTCCTTCACATTCAGTCATGTCCGTTTTTTTTAAAAAAGCTCAGATATTGGGAGCTATAGATGCGTTTTTTTCACAAAGCCTGCATGTATGAGCTGACTGTGTGTATTCATTGATATTTAACATGTTTATTTGGACCTATGCCTACGGAGGAGTCTGCTTCATTGTTTCAGTGGCCAGCTGCTTGGTATTCCCTGTGTTTGTGGGCCCCTTCTGTTGAGTGAAGTGGCCCTGTTTGACGTGGTGCAGTCTATTGTTCCCTCAGCCACTGAGAACAAAAGCAAGACTGGGAGGCCTGTGTAGAGCCCTTCTTTACTGCTTTGCCCAACTCAGCACTACACTGCACACATACCACACAACCCAACACTTACTTGTCCAGAGGACAGGCACTGTTGACATGGAAACCACAGTGACCAAAACCCAAAACTGTAGAGGTTTTCATAACGAAAAAGTGGGAAACGGACAGATTGCATTCAGTAAAACACAAAAGTTATGTGGGGCAAAGAGAAAAATGAGACGATAATGGCCATTCAAGGAAAAACTGAAAACAAATGGATATATGAATTAGAAAGAGAAACAACATTTGATTGCCAGGCGTCAGATGACCAGATAAATGCCTTAACGTCAATCTCCATTTATGTTTTTCCTCTTTAGGTTATGAAGGGACACTCTGTGAGAGTAACATCAACAATTGTCAGCCTGACCCATGCCACCATGGTACATGCATAGATGGCATTGCCAGCTACACCTGCAACTGTGACGCTGGTTATACAGGCTATCGCTGTGAGAACCAGCTCAATGAGTGCCACAGCAACCCTTGTCAAAATGGGGGCAAGTGTGTGGACTTGGTCAACAAGTATATCTGCCAGTGCCAACATGGAACCTCAGGTAAAGCTCCATAAACACTTAATCAGATCTTCTAAATTAAAGCCTTTAAAAATAAAGCATTATTTACAGTGCATTAACAGCAGGCTACTGTATGCTCACATATCTGCAAATGATGTTTCTGTTTAGTGTGATAACTATAATGTGAAACAAGTATATGATAGCATTTAATTGTCAAGTGTTTATATACTACAAGTCTAATAAAAAAAAAAACTCTAACACTCTTAAATTCTCTTTGTTAACACAGGCACAAACTGCGAGATAAACTTTGATGATTGCGCTAGTAACCCATGTGATTACGGCATCTGCAAAGATGGCATTAATCGCTATGACTGTGTTTGCAAACCTGGCTTCACTGGTAAGGCCCTCTACATATGAAAGCATAAATTGAAGACCAAAAAACAGTTATCACAGGAAATACTGATAAATGCTTATTTGTAATATCTGTCCTCCCAGGTCCCAAGTGTAATGTTGAGATAGACGAGTGTGCATCTAGCCCCTGTAGGAATGGGGGGACATGTGTGGATGAAGAGAATGGATTTCACTGCCAGTGTCCAGAGGGCTTTAAGCCCCCTTATTGTTACTCCCAGGTGGATGAGTGTGGCAGCAGCCCATGTGTCCATGGCTCATGCAGGGATGACATCAACGGGTATGATCTTTTGCAGCCAGTTTAAACTAACTCAAATGGCTATGTAATAACAAACATCCTCTTGGCACTACCACCTTGGAAGTCTGTTGCTAATCATTCAGGTTTCAACATGTACATCAATTCATTGTTCACTTTTACAACTTGACATATTTAACTGGTCTCCTGTATTTCCAGTTATCGCTGTGACTGTGAGCCCGGATGGGTGGGGAAGAACTGTGACCTGGACAGGAATGACTGTTTACCTAGTCCCTGCCAGAATGCTGGCACATGCATCGACCAGCTCAATGGCTTCACCTGCAAGTGTCGTCAAGGCTTTAGAGGTGAGACAATGGTTTAGTAGTACAACACACAGTGCACCTGCTGGAGCCATCAACATCACAAAGAGCAAAATGAGAAATACTATCACTTCATGCAGTACATGTAGTGATAAAAGCAAAAACTGAGTATTTTATAGAAAGACAAGAGTTTCAGTGTGAAAGTTTCCAATTATGACCCCATCATTATTCACTTTTTAAATGACAATCATCTACCTCCCCCTAGTGGTGCATTGAAAACATGCAGATACTTTCATGACTGTCAGGCCAAGTGCCAGGCTCATGAAAATTCTGTTTTATAACATGTTTTAATGTATTCTCTGACCCTCCGACAGGTAACCTTTGCCAGGTGAACATCAATGAATGTGCATCCAGTCCTTGCTTGAACAAGGGTACTTGTGTGGATGGTGTGGCAAGTTTCACCTGCCTGTGTGAGCTCCCCTACAGTGGACCTACTTGTGCTGAGGTCCTCACCCCTTGCTCCCCAAACCCCTGTGCCAATCATGCTGTCTGCACACACACACCAGACTACTTGGGCTATCAGTGTAACTGCCAGCTAGGGTGGCAAGGTAAGCATAACTTCTGTGCTATTTCATCTATTGTGAGATCATTTGTCTTAAATTTACAGAAAGTCTCAGTCCATCCCTTATGACCTTGAGTTAAACTTTATACTACTACTTTTATGCATTCTACAGGTCAGCTATGTAACATAGATGTGAATGAATGCATCTCAAACCCCTGCAAGAACCGGGGGACCTGCACCAACACACTTGGGGGCTTCCTGTGCTCATGCAGAGCTGGATATACCGGGCTTACCTGTGAAACCGATGTCAATGACTGCGCTCCTAGTGAGTGGTCACATAAACTTAACATTGTTGAATTACTATGACTGTATGTTACTATCATACACAATACCAAGTCCATGTACGCTTACAGCACTTGACCAAAATTTTTTCTCTTTTTTGTGTAATCAGATCCTTGCCTAAGTGGGGGTTCTTGCACAGACGGTGTGAACTCCTTCCACTGTAGCTGCCTGCCAGGCTTCACTGGGCCCCGCTGTGCTTTAGAAATCAATGAATGCCAGAGTTCGCCATGCAAAAACGGAGGCACATGCACAGACTATGTTAACTCATACACCTGCACCTGTAGACCTGGCTTTACTGGCATCCACTGCGAAACCAACATCCCTGATTGCACTGAAAGGTATGCGTGTTTGAGTCATGATGATGTCTTACATTGTACTTTATCAACCTGCTCATATGCATTCAGACGTAACTAGTAATAATGAATAATAAAACGTGTTTTTACTCGTATCCACAGCTCTTGCTTCAATGGAGGGACGTGCACAGATAAAATCAATGGTTATGCATGTACCTGCCGCTCAGGCTTCACTGGCTCCCACTGCCAATATGAGGTCAATGAGTGTGACTCGCAGCCCTGCCTCAATGGAGGCATCTGTCAAGATGCCTTGGAGTCCTTCCGTTGCTCCTGTCCCAAGGGCTACACTGGCAACCGCTGCCAGGTACTCCCACTCATAGACCCTCTTGAAGCATGTTGTTAAGGCAATGAGTCTTCATTCCTTTATTTTTTTAAATAAATTCTGACAATCTCACTCTTTGCCTCTTGCCTCCCCAGACACCAGTCGACTGGTGCAGACGCTCATCTCCTTGCCAGAATGGAGGACGCTGTCGTCAAAAAGATGCTTCCTTTATCTGTGACTGTACCAATGGCTGGTCTGGACGTTATTGTGACATCCCTAGAGTCTCCTGTGAGACAGCTGCTCGCCAGAGAGGTATTTTTATGTTCTTTACATGATACTATTTGGCCTCCTTATCAGTGTTGTAGCAGAGAAATCAAAGTTAAATGCTTTCCCAAATCTTTTTAATTAGGTCTCCAGACAGATGACTTATGCCACCACGGTGGCCACTGTGTCAATTCTGGGAATGCCCACTATTGTAAATGTCCTGCTGACTACACTGGAAGCTATTGCGAAAGCCAAGTGGACCATTGTGAGGACAAACCCTGCCGCAATGGTGCCACCTGCAGGGGATATGTGGGAGGTTACCAGTGTGATGTGAGTCCATTGTCTTGACAATATTGTGTGTTTCTCTTTAGATTAAAGCTCAACCAGTAGTTGTATGGTGCTTTATTATAATCATGGAGATTATGTAATTATATACTGTATGTCATTGCAGTGTATGCCAGGCTATACTGGACAGAACTGCGAGATAGAGATCAATGAGTGCCAGTCTCATCCTTGCCAGAATGGAGGCACTTGCATTGATCTGGTGGGACATTACATCTGCTCCTGCCCCCCTGGCACACTTGGTATGCAAGCACATAATCAGCAGAAATTCACATCTAGTACAAAAGAGATTTAATCATATGTGACTAAAAGATAATAAATATATATTGGTATTTAATGGTCCACTTCTTTTAAAGGTGTTCTTTGTGAGATCAATGAAGATGACTGTGCTCCACCACTGAGGCTGCGCAGTGCTCCTCCTAAGTGCTTGAACAATGGCACATGTGTGGACAGAGTGGGTGGATATCGCTGCAATTGTCCCCCTGGATTCACGGGAGAAAGATGCGAGGGAGACATAAATGAGTGTCTCTCCAACCCCTGCAGTCCGTCTAACAGTCTTGACTGCATCCAATTGCCAAATGACTATCAATGTGTCTGCAGGCCAGGTTTCACAGGTGAGAGAACTGGAGGCTACCTGTGGCTTTTCAATGTCCAGTCTGTTTGAATAAATTACTGTCTTCCAGTTGCAGAGGTTTACTATCAATATGGTGTTTTTAGGTCGGAGATGTCAGAGCAGATTCAGCGTATGTGAGTCTCAGCCTTGTCAGAACGGAGGAGCCTGTTCAGTTTCCAGCAGCTCTTCACTGGGATACACCTGTACATGCCAGCTTGTAAGTACACATTCAAATTCACTAATTTGATTTTGTAGTTTGTGCATTTTAGCTTTCCATATTTATGTATTGCAAGTTCAAGTTCTAAGTGCATATATTATGTCTATCATTAGGGTTATACTGGGCCCAATTGTGAAAGAAGTATGTCCTGTCGAGAGCTCTCCTGCTACAATGGAGGTAGCTGCGCACTTACTACAAGGGGGGCACGTTGTACTTGCGTGCCAGGTTATGGTGGGCCCCAGTGTCAGCATCGCAGTAATGAAGGCTGCTCCTCCCAGCCCTGCCGCAATGGAGGGCTGTGTACTGAAGAGACCAGCTTCCCCTTCTTCCACTGCCAGTGTCCCAGTGGCTGGACAGGTAAACGGTGTGAGCAGAGCAGCAGGTCTGTTAATCCCCCAGCAGCAGCGTGTCCGCTGGCAGACTGTCATAGGAAAGCCAATGATGGTGTTTGCGACAAGGAGTGCAACACATTCCCTTGTCGCTGGGATGGTGGCGACTGTTCTCTGGCAGTGAACCCATGGGCTCGTTGTACAGACCCTCAGTGCTGGCGTGTCTTCAATAACAGCCAGTGTGATGAGTCCTGCAACAACGCTGACTGTTTGTTCGACAACTTTGACTGCAAAAACAAGGAGAAAGTTTGCAAGTAAGTTTACTTTTATTGTTAACAGGATTCCCCTTTGTGTTTCCCTACTGGTCTGAGAAAACTAATTCATCTGTGTCTTCCCCAGTCCGATATATGAAACCTACTGTATCGACCACTATGCTGACGGACTGTGTGACCAGGGGTGCAACACAGAGGAGTGTGCCTGGGATGGCTTGGATTGCGCAGTAAAGGTTCCGGAAGATCTCGCTGATGGTCTTTTGGTTTTGGTTGTCCTATTGCCTCCAGAGGAGCTTCTTCGCACCAGCACAACCTTTCTGCAGAAATTAAGTGCAATCTTGCACACTACACTGCGTTTCCGGCTGGACAAAAACGGAGAGGCCATGATTCGCCCCTACACTCGGCGAGAAGCACGCATGAAGCGGGAACTGCAGCCTGAACAGGAGGTCATCGGGTCAGTCAGGCATACAGTAAACTTCAAAGCTGAAGTTATTCTCTGAGATTCTACATTACACTAAACAACTGCCTCTCTGCTGTTTCTGTAGATCCATTGTGTACCTGGAAATAGACAACCGTCTGTGCTCTCAGGGCTGTTTCCCCACAGCTGACAGTGCTGCAGATTATCTGGGGGCTCTGTCAGCTGCAGAAATGCTCCGCTACCCTTACCCCATCATAGAAGCCCGTGGTGAGTATGGATACATAAAGAACACAACATGATCTAGTAAGATGAATGAGGTACAAATGTGTGATCGCTCATTTCTCTTCCTCTCTCAGGTGAAAAGATTCCACCCATTGATTTTGACACCATACCTGAATGGGGCAAGCTAATGCTTGTGGGGATAGCTTCTCTCTTCCTCTTGGTAATCCTTGTGATAGGCATGTTGATTGCTCGTAGAAAAAGAGAACACAGTACCCTTTGGTTCCCTGAAGGCTTTTTCCTCAAGAAGGAACCCAGCAGCAACAAGAACAGGAGAGAACCTGTGGGTCAGGATGCCCTGGGAATGAAGTAAGTCATTTGTGTGCAAATTGTAAGAGTAATGAGATTGCTGGGACTGCATTGCCTTAGTCTCAATGTGCTTACATTTTTAACATATTCATATTTAAACAGGCACATGCCAAAAACTGTGGAAGAATCTCTCCTTGGAGATCACAGTGACCAGTGGATGGACTCAGACTGCCCAGAGGCGAAAAGACTCAAGGTCAGTTACACAGCTTCTTTACATTTATACATACACACATCCACAAGCAGTGTGTATACATTTCTTAAAACAGTGCTTCAGCCTGCATTTAAAGCAAGTCATAAAACTGAGTTTTCTCTCTCTGAGTTCAGGTTGAGGAGCCGAGTATGCTCTCAGACAGTGAAGATGCAGTGGACAGCAGGCAGTGGACACAGCATCACCTTGCAGCCGCAGACATTCGTGTGCCTCCCACCATGGCTCTCACCCCACCTCAGGGAGAGTTTGAAAGTGACTGCATGGATGTTAATGTCAGAGGCCCAGGTTTGTAGTTATGTAATCTTAACTATAGTTTTACAACGTGTACTGTGATTTATATGTTTGTTCTTTTTACATACTTTCATACTGTGTTATCTGTTATGTTGAGCACTTGAATAAACTCACCCTTGCCTTTTTTTGTCTTCTACCAGATGGTTTTACACCTCTGATGCTGGCATCATTCTGTGGAGGTGGTTTAGAGCCTGAGGTAACAGAGGAGGAGGAGAATGAGGAGTGTTCAGCCAACATCATCTCTGACCTAATCTACCAGGGTGCATCCCTTGCTGCTCAAACAGACCGCACTGGTGAGACTGCACTCCACCTGGCTGCCCGCTATGCCCGTGCTGATGCTGCAAAAAGGCTGCTGGATGCCGGGGCAGATGCCAATGCTCAGGACAACACGGGGCGCACACCACTGCATGCTGCAGTGGCTGCAGATGCACAGGGTGTCTTCCAGGTAAACAAACGTAACATCTTCTGTTTATTAAGCACATCAGTGGTAGGAATGCCTGTAACAAATTTTGACATATGTTTTGTAATCATATAATATTGAACCCAATCTTTTTTGTGTTGCTAGATTCTGATCCGAAACCGGGCTACAGATCTCGACTCTCGTATGTATGATGGCTCAACTGCACTGATCTTGGCAGCAAGACTTGCAGTGGAGGGCATGGTGGAGGAACTCATCACTTGTCATGCTGATGTCAATGCTGTTGATGAATTAGGTAAATATGTGTGTAATTTAGATGCACCGTTTGTGTAAATATTCACTTAAACCTGAGATGTGTAATCTCATTTTTGTTGTCTTTTGTTTTCTTTAAGGTAAATCTGCCTTGCACTGGGCTGCTGCCGTTAACAATGTGGATGCCACTGTTGCCCTGCTGAAGAATGGTGCAAACAAAGATATGCAAGATCTCAAGGTATGACATTCATGTACACTGTGTTTGCAACGCTTTAGGATTGATGTGCCTAAAATAGAGACATTTGTATCTAACACTGTTTTTTTTTT
>JAOXYL010000045.1:7819858-7833954 GCA_028564955.1 Terapon puta
TGTGTGTGTGTGTGTGTGTGTGTGTGTGTGTGTGTGTGTGTGCGTGCGTGCGTGCATGCACATTTGTTTCTTGCAGTCCAATGACTTTGTTCGGCAGACACAATGAGGTGTGGCTTCTTGCTGAGGGTGACCCAGAGTGTTTCAGCAGTGAGGAACTGGAGTCTGCTCCTTTCTCTTAAATATTGTGAGCAATGACAATGGAGAGTTGTTGGGCCTGGGGGGGGTTGTAGCTTGAAGTCACGATGTGCTGTTTGAATAACCCTCCAGGGAGTGCACAGATTTGAAAAATATTAATCACTTAGAATGAACTGTATAAGACATCTGCTATGTCTTGGTTTTCTGTTTTCAATAAAAATACTTTTTTGCATTAATTTCTTTTCATTATTCGTAACCCATTAAAATTCCACTTCTGGACATATCCTGAAATTTAGCAGGTTTAGCAATAAATGAAGCCATAATCCAGATTATCCAGTCTCGCTCCAGTTTAGAAGTTTTCCTCTACATCACCACCAGATGGCACAACTGAGTTAAAAAAGTTACTTCTAAGATTGCACACACTGTCTAGGCTTTTTAGTGACATTGATTAAGGATTGTTGAACATTTATAATTACCCTCTTAAAGAAGGGAGGCAGTATCAGGTGCCAGAGGCTAAACAGACTTGTGAGAAACGACATTCATTTTATTGATGAATGTCATAATCAATCCATTTACAAGCTAGTGTGCAGGTATCATAACCATCTACCCTTGAACCGCCATATCACTTTGACGTCACTGTGAGCTCCATCATGGCAGTTTGTATCGTTTGGCTTGTTGAATGGCACCTTATCATCTCTGGCACTGGCAGGGGATGTGGGACAATATAATCACAGTCAATGATTTCACCAATCAGCCAATACTGCATTATAAGGAAGCTATCAGACACCCTTTCTTTGAATGCATGGGGGCAAAATTATGTTTTGCTCATGAGTGAACAGCTGGTATTTCATTTAAAGTCAAAGAAAGAAATCACATTTATGCATTTATGTAAGTACAGTTTAGAGATATCTGCACTTCCACTACACTATCCACTACATTTCAGCTAGAAATATCATATATAAGAGATATTTTCCATGTATTGATCTGTGTTTACTGTGGTGTAATACACTTTTTGTACATTGTTATCACTGTGACAAAGTCATTTTTTTCAATAATCTTATTCTATCTTTGCATTATGTTGTAGATTCTTCCAATAGTGTCATTTTTCCTTTGCAGTTGCATAGGGTGCGTGTGTTGAGAGATTTGGAAGTTGACTGCTGTTGTGTTTTCTTTTCCATGTAGGAATTTATACCATCTGAAGGGACTTTCGTTGTCTGCAGCTTGGATCATTTATAGTCTGGCTGTTGATGCAGCTAACTGTTTTTTTTAGACTTCCTCCTTCCTCTCCTTAGTTGTTTTTCTGTTCAACCAGAATTATGCTTCTCCTTCACTGCTGCTGCTGCACAGGCAACAAGTCCTGCTCTCACAGCTGCTGCTTTAATGATGCAGAGGCCTTGACATTAGTGCTTTTCATGCTGCCATATGTTTGTCTGCTATAACATGCTTGCATTTTTTCAGACCATTAATGCAGTCACTAATTTATCATCATTTTCACTGCAAACATTTATCCCATTTCATGCTTCAGTCATTTGAGATAGCTACAGTGGCCTCTACATAGTTACTGCTGTTCAGTTGCCATTCCAGCAAAACAACAATCATAGAACGCAACACTGTCAGATCATTTTGATTCCTTTTCAGCAACTGAGCCTGGATTTATGTCCAAAAATGTGTGTGCACAAAGTTAAATTGCCATTAGTGTTTAGTAGCAAAGCAGCATCTCGGTGGCTAAGGCTGTTAGAATACCACTTTATATTAACTGCATCATAGCTATGTGACTGCTATGGCTATATACACATAATCGCATATAAAGACTCTTTTGCTCGATATCAACCCAAACATTTTGTTCTGTGACACCTCACTAAAAAGAAGCATGCAGGTGGAGTCATTTGTTTCATGTTGTCTACTTTTGCAGTTACATAAAAGAGCGATTTAAATTACTGCTTTAGGCCCAAAGAAGAAAAATTACCTATTGTTTTACGAAAAAAGGTAATATTGAGTGAAAGCAAGCTCCACCTCAATCAGTCACAACAATACAATCTCATTATATATAAGTACATATACATACTATATAACATGCACATTTTTGTTCCAGTGTTAAGGGCAAATTATATCATTTAAAATATACCACTCACTTCTTTCGATTTTGTTTAGTTTAGTTTTTTTTTTGCTGTACAAGCTTGTTTACTTTTTTATTTTTTAATTTCATAATTCTGTACTTTGTCAATGAAAGGAGTATGTTTGTATTTTTGTTGTGGTACTAAAGGGTCTGCGCACTTCTTTCACCATCACATAAATTTCAGTGCTACAGTACCTGATAATAATAATGCAGGAATTATTATGAAACTAGAATGGCTGCAGTTTTGTCTGTGATTAACTGCTCTATTCAGCGGACTCTTATCTTATCAGCTGAGCTCCAGGATGGCTCAGTGATAGTGGAGAGATTTCACTACAGTAACATGGTGGATATCTGACGTCCCACGGAGGGTCTGGTTGGCTGTCTGGCTTGCTGACTGACTGACTGGGTAGGAGTGCCAGTCAGGAGAGGTTTTTATGACTTTGACTGCGGATCGAAGTCCACCTGTGGGCCTCAAACAACCATCAGTCCACCAGGACTGCTGGGCCTGCCTGCCGGCCTTTCTGCGGCTTCCCTGTGGTGTCTGTCTGGTCTCCCAGTCTCTACAACAATGAAGATCAGGTGGGATTAATCTTGAAGCCCATGTCTCATTATCCAGAATGGACCTACCTGGTTATCAGACCCAGCCTCCTGTCCAGCAACCTGACACAGAAGATCTGTTAACTTTGGAAGGATCATCCGCTTGTGAGTAAAAGATAAGAAGAGCCATTTTAGGCAGGTTTCAGAATTGTTTGAATCTGTACAATTGTATAACAGTGTTTCAAATGTCTTCCTTTGAAATTTCAAGAGAATAACCATCTCTGGAAATGTATGTAATCGAGCAGTGCAGAAATTCTATTGATCATGTCCGTGTTGAAAACATTCACAAACCATGTTTACAGAAGTAAAAGCATAAAAGTGGTTCAACACTGCTGCATATTTTATTTTTGGGAGGCTGGTTCCTGTGGAAGTCATGACCAGTAACCCCTCAGCATTATGTAAGTGTCATATCTGTGATAATAGACAAGAAAATCAAGTCGAGTGATAAGGTACTGTCTGCAACAGAGGTCCTATACCGCTTCCCATTCCCTCAACAAACCTCATTAGATGACACTGACATGTCAGCAGCATATTGTCTCTACGGAGTATTTCACAGTACTTAAAGTCCTATTTTAAAGTATTTATGTTTAATTCCAGACATAGTGTTAACAAAGTATCCCTTTTGTGAGTGACTGGAGATAATATCTGTACTGATACATGGTCTTGTATTATTTCTGTATTATCTTTTTGTAATACTGCTAAATACACTAATGATCCCCACCAAAAGAAATACAGCAGAACGTGAAGTCCACCTTTGGCACTGTTGGAGCCGGTTTTCATATTACCTCTTATTATCTCACTCAGCCACATTGGCCACCTTTAGTATTAAAGTCTGTACTTTGCTGGTGACTTCACTTTTGATGTTAACTACCATGTCATTCTCCAGCTCAGGAGATAAAGACGGAGCCAGACAGCAGACCAGAGTCAGATGAGTGTTGTCCAATCTGTGGAGATAAAGTGTCGGGATACCACTATGGACTACTCACTTGTGAAAGCTGCAAGGTAAGGGATAGTCAGCTAAAAACTATGTATTGTTTTATAGCACCTTAAGTTACATTGATGTTGGAGTATAGACCAAATTGCCAAAGTTAATTTCTATGAAGGATCTCGGTAGTTTTATTAATATAAGTTAGACATATTTTATATTTTCACTCAGGATTGAAAGATACTGCAGCAGTTGGATTACTGACCCTCGTTCTCTCTCTGCAGGGCTTCTTTAAACGCTCAGTGCAGAATAACAAGCATTACACCTGTGCAGAACAACAGAGCTGCCCTATGAACCTTTCGCAAAGGAAACGTTGCCCTTTCTGCCGCTTCCAAAAATGTTTGGCGGTGGGCATGAAGAGAGAAGGTACAGTAAATAGCTCCCACCCATCTATTGCAGAAACGTACACACATATGCTCATGCCTTTATAATCGTGTTCTCTGCCATCGCAACTTACCCTCCGCTCCACTGACATGCATGTTCTTTCCTTTCATATGATTTATCTAAGAAGTCATAAACCATTGCTGTAATGACCCAGATTATATGATGACCTTGTATTATGGAGCAAATCTGAGCCCTCAAAATGGAGTGGGAATATTACTAGGTTTTTGAATGACATTATGTCTAAAATCTTGTTGTTTGTTGGTTTCATGTTCTGTGAACAGCCGTAAGAGCAGATCGTATGAGAGGTGGAAGGAACAAATTTGGCCCTCTGTACCGCCGGGACAGGCAGATGAAACAGCAAAAAGTATATCACCAGGCAAACACTGCTCCCTACAGGATCAAGATGGAAACTACCCACGCACACCGTCCCACAGCTCCACATGACCATCACCTAATGAGCAGTCACACAAGTGCTCCATTGTCCTCTGATGCTTTTCATCATCCCCCCATATACCCCCCTGGTTTGGGACAGTCGGGTGCACCCATGCTTCTGGACTGCACTGCGAGTACAGAAAGAGTACTCACTCCTCCACCTCTGCCCTACACTGGACTGTACCACCGTACCTTTTCTGGATATTTCCAGGAGAAAGGAGAAGCGCCTTTCAGCTACAGCCCAGTTCCCCCACACTATCCAGTTCACCCAACTTCGAACACTTCATTCACACCCACAAGCACGCCAGCATCATCCCCCTGCTCAACAAGCTCAACCATCCCTCTCGTTCAGGCTGTCCCCCAGACCTCAGTCAACCCACCATCAGGCACATTTACACCCAGCTTCCTAAGCCAGCTCATGGAGGGGGAGCAGGATGAGAGCCAGCTGTGTGCCAAAGTCCTTGCCAGTCTGCAGAGAGAACAGGCTAACAGAGGCAAACATGACCGCCTGAATACATTCAGCATCATGTGCAAAATGGCTGACCAGACTCTGTTTGGACTTGTGGAGTGGGCCAGGAACAGTGCACTCTTTAAGGAGCTTAAGGTGGGTGAATAATCACAAAGTTATTTAATCCTCTGTGCTTTATGCAATTAGTTGTGAAAGCAGACGAAATGAAATTTATTTTTTGTGATATGTTGGGTGCTTACTGGAGGTCAAAGCCTATAACGTTTAACTACCATAGATTCATTTTTTAATGCTTCCCGCAGGTGGAGGACCAGATGGTGCTGCTGCAGAGCTGTTGGAGTGAGCTGCTGGTCCTGGATCACCTCTGTAGACAAGTGACCTACGGCAATGAGGGCTGCATATATCTGGTCACAGGGCAACAGGTAAAGTTCAGTGTTAACGGTGCAAAATGCAGAAATTCTATGATCATCACAAATGTCTCATTTTGGGTCATGCAGAAACTGTAATTCTCATCATCCCCCTTCTCTTGTGCGGATGTAGATTGAGGTGTCGACCATCATCTCACAAGCAGGAGTGACACTGAGTAGCCTGGTATCAAGGACCCAGGACCTGGTGTCCAAACTGAAGGCACTCCAGTTAGACAGACATGAATTTGTCTGTCTGAAATACTTGGTGTTGTTCAACCCTGGTGAGCTTTTCCCTTTGCAAGTCCAGTTGGATTAGATCTTTTACAGAACATACAAATCAGATGTAGCTCTTTAATACTTTGAGACCTTTCAGTCAATTTATTCTTTTCATATTACTGTCATGTATGAAGCCTCTGTCGGTGTAGTGCAAGCATGCATGTATTATGTGCTGATGATGAATATGCCATGTACCTCCTCACTGTTCTAGATGTGAAGTCAGTGCAGAGCCGCAGGCAGGTGGAACAGACTCAAGAGAAGGTGAACAGGGCCCTGATGGAGCATACTCAACAAAGTCATCCAGGACACTCAGACAAGTTCGGCCAACTGCTGCTACGGCTGCCTGAAGTACGCAGCATTAGCTTGCAGGTTGAGGAGTACTTGTACCAGCGCCATCTTCTGGGAGATTTACCCTGCAACTCTCTGCTCACAGAGATGTTGCACACCAAGCACAGCTGAGGAGATACAACTGCATCTGGCGGCACAAGGGTGGCACAGTGAATTTTCGTACCTCTTTTTTGGCCTTTGGCACTAAAATGTGCTTTTTATGACTGTTGAAAATGGTTGCAAACAGTAAATAGTGATGTTCAAAGAGCCTTACATTGACAACCTTCACAGATTTGGTGAAAAACATATCCAGGCCCAGAACTGCATTTCACCACACGTGACTGTAAAGGATCACTGAGGTTCATCACAACTGGGCTCCTATTTTCCAGGATCAGTAAGGAACAGAATTTTTACTAAACCAGAGTTGTGCTTCGCCCACGCCTCCATTATTAACAGTATTACCACTGCCAAACAGCCCCATAAGTGTTTTTTTTTCTCTGTCAGTATTGTTGGGCAGATGTGAAATCCAAGCACTACCATGATGTTTTTATTACAAGCAGCTCATCTGTGTGGGAAAAAAAAGCATCATTGAATAAAGCAATTTGGTTTTTGGATATGTCTGTGTTTCCCCAAAATCCATAATATTAAAACACATAAATGAACTTCCAGGAAAGTTCTTCTGCAGCATCACAGTTCTGTCTGTAGGAAGTTTTGCCTTCACTCATAGACTACTGGCACTAATTCATATCAACTGCACTTATTCGACTCAATTCTAATGAAATGGAAAAATATACATGGGAATGAAAAAACATGGATGACAATAATTTAAAAAGTTTTTTTTTATTTGTCTGGTCCAGTTGCCAAGGATAGTCAATTTATGAAATGAACATATATATATGTATAATGTGCTGGCACAGATTGAACAGAAGAGAAAGAAAACTAACATAAATGTTATGACGTCTATGAAATGAATGAGAGACGAACCATCTTAACCAAAAAAGACATAAGAAAAACCTGAAACTAAACATCAAATGCACCATCTAATGCAAACCAAATAAATACACCTCTGGGTGACGTGGGGATTTCTAGGGGAGAATTGCACAGAATCAAAATATAGTGTTCAACTACCACGAACGACTCTTTACAAACATATAAATACAAACATCCACTAACTCCATGTGCATTTCTCCACTCACACTTCTAATCAATCATCTTACCAGTTTTTCCTAAATGCTGCTCTTGACATTTTTCACATCTGTACTGGAATTTCATTCAAACAACACATTTGTTGGAGGCAGTCAGTGGTTTGAAAGAAGACAGCTGCACCACGACAGCTGTTGTAGTGCTTAAGACTGCAAAGGAAGGGAAGAAAGCCAATTTCCCACAGAGTCTGTGGTGATATTGACCTGATCACAACAGCCACAGGGTCAAGTGTTTTTCCTAATAGTATGGACATACTGGCAAAAACAAACAGTTTGGCATTTTATATTCCCCAGATATACATGGGTGAGTCTCTAGAGACTGCATGGGGAGTATGAGGGCTGTTACAGTCCGGAATGATCCTTCATTAAGAAACCTACTGTTTATATGCCAGGCACACAAACAGGGAATCATATCATAGGAAACAGACTCCTAGTGACCTAAATGATTTATTAATCCCTAGACAAAAGTTATCAGCAATTTCCAGCTGTTTGACAGTTTGTATTCATTCTCATTCACTCATTCTCATCCCAAACATACATCTCACTAATGCTTAAGCAGCAGGCTAGCTTATTTGTAGCTTACAAAGGTCAACTTACTTTTTACAAATCATTGTCAAAAAAATCTAAGTAATCAGCATTCAGTATATATTAAATCAGCATTGATTATCATTTTCACACAGCTGTATCCAAGTAATGATGAACATGATAAAGCCCTCCTTCATGTTTCCAGTATTGTTTTTTTTTCAAAATAAGCTCAGATAACATTTCAATTCATCACATGTTGAAAATGAGAAAGCAAAGTCACAATTTCATTCTTCTTTCAGCTCTCAAAGGCCGAAGCGATTTGTCCAGCAAAAACATGTCAAAATAGTATAAAAAAAAACATCCAGATGTCTACAGCTGAAGGAGAGTTGGAATGGAGCAGAATGCACGAACTATGGGAGCACAGGCAGTTTCTAGGTGTGCAAGTCCATGGACAACCACGGTAGCTACCACCAGTGCAGCCCACAGAGGAAACCCCCCCATCATGGTATTTTCTGGTCCTGACCAACCAGTGAAAACACAGCTGAATGGAATGAGTGGTTAGTGTGTGCCCTACATTCATATGAGAGCAGTTTTACCTGCTATTATTTTCAGCTGAGATCTCCTATCAGCACTGAGAGCTGAGCAATTTGTCTCAGTAGACTGTAGAGAGAGTGAGCCCTGGAAGAAGAAGAAAAGGCAGCAAAAGGAAAAGCAAGCAGTACTGAGAGGGGCGGGACTACTCTGGCCCAAAATACTGTTGTGTGGGCAAAGGCAGTGTGGCTGTCCCCTCTTTTTCTTACCTAAGAGTCGTAAAAATGACTCTGGGGGAAGGGTAAGGCAAGGCATGAGGAGGCAGGGTGCAAGGTAAAGAGAATTCTTTATCCCGACAAATCAGTTGCATTACATTTTACAATCTAGGTAGACCAGGCAGAGCCAATCAGAAGCTCTCAAGGGAAACAATTCTAACTACATTGGCTGAATGGGTGAGACACTGGCCCTTTCTCTTGGCATGTCGAGTTGAGTGTAGTTCTCGGGGTCCGGACTGATAACTGGCCAAAAGCCTAATCAGTCATACTGTCCACTGCTAGTCTAACTGGGTAATGAACAATCTCAAGTGCCCCACTGGCCAAAATAGAGGACAATAGAAGTCAAGTTGGGAGTTGGTTCCCTGAATGGTTAAATCACTACCCATCGTGGGTTTGTCTTTATTTGGGGGTGCCAAGCTTCTTGGGAGTTCCTGGGCGCTTTTGCCAGAAGTGACCAGGGATGGTGAATGCGTCAACGCTCATGGACATGGTTTTGGACGGGATGACCGTGAACTGCTTACGGTCGGAGCTGTACTTGTAAATGGACTCAACCATCTCAGGTGTGATGGTCCGAGGTCCAATGCCGGTAAGCCGCACCATCTCCTCGGTTTCAGGGTTCATGGTGTACACTGCTCTGAACTGGCAGCTAGTATCTCTGAAGAGGATGAGGAAGTGATTGGCGGTGCTCTTTTCCATTTCCTAAAGAGGGAGAGCCAGAACAAAAAAGTTAAACATACACAAGCACACACAGCAGACAACAGAAATCCTAATCACTTATAGCCTAGTTAGTGGTGGAACTCTTTGTTGGACTCTGATACAGCGGGAGGGCTTACCTCTACAATCTTGTTTTTCTGTGGTTCATTGACCTTGCCAGCCAGGCAGCAGCGAGTGATAGCGTTATGGATGATGAACTTGTTGGACTTAAAGCTAGGCTCCTTGTACAGCTTTGGTCCTGCAACACACAGCATTTCTACTTGTAATCAACCGAACAAAACAATGCTCTCTAGATTCATTCTTTAGAATCAGTGAACATGAACTGTGCATGAATCTAAACATGTTGCTAACCTGTGTATTCTGGGATTGAGGCTGGAGAGGAAATAGTGGAGCCATTCTCCCAGTCCTTCTCTCCATTATGAGCATTCATTCGCCCTGGTGACATTAGCCTGGAAGGAGAATGCGATCGGCTAGAGGGATTAAAAATAAAAAGGAAGGAAAGTTATGTTAAAGAGATTTAGGCAGTGTAGACTGTACATGCACATTTCCCTTTGATATCACTGATAGCTGCTAACTCAAGCTGTAGAGGAGCTGTAGTTTATATAAAATTATATATACAATACTTTAGAGGCATTCGATATTGCTATTTTCCATTACACATTTGAAAAAAATTAATTATTTAACTAAACAAATTCAAAAGCACACAGGATACATTCAAGTCACTCAGCTAAATCATAGTTTATCTCATTTAATGATATTACACTATTATATTGCCTAGCTCTAAATTTATGGGAAATTTACTAACAAATTATATATCTTCCACCTTAAAAGCAAAACACAAGTCAATGCCACTGTGCTGGTTACCTGGGAGACTTCCTGACAGACAAGCCTCCAGAGTCATTAGCCATGGAGGACAGGTTCATGGTTGAGTGGGAGTACACCTTGTTCAGCCTGGTGCCTAGAAGAAGGAAAACAAGGATAAAAAAACATTACACTGAGAAACTAAATACATGTGACTGTAAAAAGAGGACATACAAAGACTAAGATGTGGCTGAACATCATATCCATTTACCCATGAAACCCTTGACGGGGCTATGAGAGAGGACGGAGTCATCTCTGAACACAGTCTTAGGTCTCTGTTTCTTGACACCGCGAACTGTTGTGGGTTTCTGTCTCAACACTTTGTCCAAGTCTTCCATGATCTTCAGCTGCTGTCTCCTCTCATACTCCTGCCTTGTAAAGTCTCCTCTGCGCTGAGGAGTCCCCTCTACAGGTGGGGTATGTGATGCTGGAGGAGTGCCTGGGGTCTGAGGTCTGTCCTCACTCTTATTTCCCCAGCCCTCGATGATCATCCACTGAGGCTTGCTAAAAGCACAGGAGGATAAAATAAAACTTTTAATGTGCTACTGACATAACAAAAGCAATCTAACAAATAATGACAAAAAATGTTTAATTCCCTTAATATAGGCCTATAAATCAATGCATCCTGATCATTATCATTAGTATGCATTATTAATCATTTCTGAAGTTTATAACCTGGCCAATTTTTAATGTAAGATATCAAATACTACATTCTACATTTGGTGAATGCAGATCTTTGAATTAGGGTCTCACTTTGATTCTTTTTCTTTTTCTTGCTCCAATTTGCGTCTTTTCATCTCATCTGCTCTCTTCTGCTGCTTCTCCAGCAAAGCTGCTCTTCGCTGGGCCATCTCATCCTCAGTTCGGTCTTTGTCATCCTAATAGTAAAAACAGAAGCAAAAAAAAAAAAGCATGAAGGCACTGATGTTACAATAACAGCATTTTAAAATGCCATATTCAGCAGCGAAAACACACAGTGTAAAATATGCGTTAATAATAACCTGTTACTTACCTTGAAAAAGAAACCAACCCCTCCTTTCGCCTCTGGCTCCGTCCTGTCACTCATCGAGTCAGAGAAAGCATCAGGTACTTGATCATCCTCGTCCCCTTCTCCTCCCAGAGCAGACAGCGAGATCTCTATGAGGCTACTGCGTTTTCCATTCAACACCCCTGCAGGGGCATCACTCTCAAAGGAGCATTCTGATGCTGCACCAGAGCTGCAGCCCCCACCAGCAAGCCCTTCCTTCCTTGCTGAAGGACCATGCAGGGGCCCAGTCTCCAGGTCCATGCTAAATATACTGTGATCGTCATTGGATCCTACCTCTGATAAGGCATCATCTGCCGCAGGACGTGGAGTTGGGGCAGGAGTTGGAGTAGGAGTTGGGATAGGGGTCAGTGTAGGTGTGGGGACAGGAGTTGGCCCAGATGATCGCAGGTCATCAAGGTTGTCAGAGTCACCAATGGAGAATGAAGACGAAGTCTGGACTTGGGATTGCCAAGGATTCACACGCCGTAGGTGGGGGATGCGGTCTACATTTTGAGGTGGGTTCAGGACCCTTGACAGGGTTGGAACCTTAACGTCCATCGGACGACTGTGTTGGTGGTGTCTGGGGCTTTTAGGGGGCACAGACTGGGCTCTACGATGAACATGAGGAGATTTAGGAGGTGTGGTGTGGTTTGTAATTTTGCGGGATGGAGACGGAGAAGAGGAAGCGGAATTTAAATCTCGAGTGGATTCTCGTGACAGACGTGTATGGGGAGGAGCTGGAGTGGAGGTTTTAGGGCTGGCTGGAATGACCCAGGATTTGTTGCTGGAACCTGCTGCCTTCTTCATGATTAGCTGGTTCTGCTGCTCAGTCAGCCGCTGCATGTCATTTTGCAGGGAGCTAAGAGCTGCAGTCAGCTTGGATACAGCATTGTTATAGTCCCCTAATGGAGCTACCATTTTCTCACCAGGTGTTCCAGAGCCCCTCTCTCCTGGCGTACCTGCTTTTTCTTTGGAGTGAGTAACCTGTTTGTTGAGCTCAAGTCCTCGTTTGATATTACCCTGATCCTCCACTGGGGGGCGCTGCTCACCATGTTCCTGCTGCTCTTCCTCTTCCATTCGAGCAAGCCTTTCTTCCAGCGTCAAGCGAGAGAGGTCTTCTTCTGTGGATGAAGTGCTGACCTGACCATCCCCACCTCCCCCCTCCCCTTCATCCTCACGCTGCTCCTTCTTTAACTGCAGAAAGGCACTCTTCCCCAGCCTTTGCCGGTGCTTTGCAAAAATGGCCTCAATGCGTTTCTTCTGGGCTTCAATAGCCTTGCGCTTTTCCTCAAGCCGGACCCCCAGCTCAGACATCTCATTATTGAGCTGTGGGCTCTTGCTGGGGCTTTCTTCAGACTTTTGTGCCCATGTGGTCATCTGAGGAGAAGAAGAGTCACTAGCTTTGGGAGAATCCATATTCTGCTTCTTTTTGCGTTCTGCAAAACTGGTCATCTTCACACCACTGTCAGAGCCCTCTTTGCCTCTTGCAGAATGTGCACCAACAGCTGGTGTGGTGGGAGTGGATTGGGCTTTAGGAAGGTCCTCTGATGCATCAGAGTCCACACTGCCATCTCTCAAGACAGAGTCATCATCTCGTGAGCATTCAGAGGTGTTTCTAGTTCGACTGGGTTCCCTGTGGGACTCTCCTGCGGGCCGGTACATCATTCCTGAGCGTGTAGGGGCAGAACAGCTGATGGGTGCTAAGTTGCTGTTATTTCTAGAACTAGAAGGGTCATCAGGCGAGTGGAGGTAGAAGCCATCAGGAGCACCATCAGGGTGTAAACGAGGCTCCATCTTGCTCTCGTTGTGAATAATCTGGAGAGCTTCTTCAATGGTAGGCAGCTCTCCAGTTTCACTTGCCGCAAGGCCATTCTCCTCTGCCAACCTTGGAATACTGGGAGTCTGTGTGGTCCAGGAAGCTCTCTGTGGACCATTAGGGCCAGGAGGTTTGCTCAACAAATGGCTGAGGTCTTCAGGAGGTGTGTAGGGTACCCGGGTCACGTTTTGGCCAGCTGGATTTAGTTGGTCTGAGCTCACAGAGCGGGTTATTACTGGGTTGCCCATTACAATGTCTACATCACTGTCTAGGCCAAAAGGAATGCTGAAGGACACAGCTGACAGGGGGCGACTGAGAAGAAAAAAAACACAAGTATTAGTACAAAAAAAGATAAGTAAAAAGGGCTATTTAAACTGCACTCAATATATGGATCCCACCTGAGAGGTTTCTTGCTCCATGTCTTTCCAACTCCTTCTATATGAGACATTGAGGTAGACTGAGTCAAAGATCCTGAGTACAATGGGACACACACAGACATGTAAAGGCATGCTCACAACACAGGGATGCACAAATAAACCAAGCAATACTGTACAAAAGTTTAAATTATACATAAAAATAAAGACAAGAGACTGTCACAAAGCACAAAAAACAACTAAAAGACAAACAAGCACTGAGGGAAATGGGTGACCTATATTACAAAATGATAGAAACATATGCAAAACACTGTTGGTTGATATACTGATGACAACAGTCGGTCTTAATCTTACCTGACGCAGGAGAGGAGATGGGGAGGAAAGGCTTCTTGAAAATAGAGGGGGAGGTACTATAAGGCAGAGAAACAACCTTTCAGCTCAAACAAGTGCTTCAACCAAAGAGTATGCCATATAATTTCATAATCAAAGTTATATTCAAAGAGATTCTGTACCTGTTACCACTCAAGCTACTTGGTGTTTCTGGTGTAGATCCATCTAACAGAAAATGATATACCCGATAAATCCTAAGAGATATTCAATCTTATGATCTTATAGGTACAATTACACTGTTTTTGTTTTTGTTTTT
>JAOXYL010000045.1:7834054-7852251 GCA_028564955.1 Terapon puta
TGTTTTTGTTTTTGTTTTTCAGAGGACAACGAAATTGGTAATGCTTACCTAACGTGTCTATTGGCTGAACAAATTCTGGCCTTCGTACTTCAAACCAGTTAAGTAGTTCTGCTAGGAAGCTCAGCAAATTGTGCTAAACAAATCACACAGAATAAACAATGTATCAAGACAAAATACAGTACTCAGTATCTTTACTGTGTGTCAGTGTGTTGACAATCAGGAATGGGAATTTAAGTACCTGAAGCTCTGGAGGTGTGTATAGCATGTCCTCTAGTGTCAAGTGACAGCAGCTCTTCAGACAGCTGTCACAGAATTCATGGATGAATTGCAGGTTGTACAGGCTGTCTGCTACAGACATGGACTCCTTCATACAAACATCTTACAAAGAGAGGGGGAAAAGTGTTAACACGTTGACATTAACACACCAAGTTCTATGTTGTGGTAACACTGTTTGTTGGTACCTTCAAGTCTTAGCAGGCCAGGGCAATAGTAATGTATAACTGCTGCTACAGCACAGCCACTGGATAGGTCTTTGACTTCATTCACCACTGGAAAAATAGGCTTTTGTTTGGATTGAATTTTGTCCTTCCTGTAGCGGAGCTAAAAACAACAACAAATAAGAAAATCAAATACAGCGCTGGAACCTTAACAGTGCTTTGATAATGTTTATATGTAAAATGGGATATATGACATATTCAGTCATGTTTTAATGATCATTATTCAGGTTTCCCAAACTTGGGTGGATAAAAAAGTTAAATAACAGAAAGTGTAAAAACAAAAAAACAAAGAAATAAACAAACAACAACAAAAAAGCAGTATGAATGTATGCCTTTTGTGAAAAAAAATCATGCTAATGTGGTCGTGAGGGAGCTTAGGTGAACAAATAACAGATGCAAAGAGTTAATAAATTAGAGTGCAGAGAAGGAAGGTCTTGTCAGGAGAAAATGGGACAAGTGAGGGTCTCAGAAGGCGAGAGAGAGAGAGAGAAAGAAAATGTTTCAGGTACAACTACAGCGTATAAACAATCAGCCCACTGTCAGCAGGGACCAGCTGACTAGAAGCCTGTCTCTGTTAAACCCCATAGCCATTTGCAACACAAGCACACACCTCTGTTGCATAGAGGACCAGAGGAACCGGTTGTACATGGCAGTTTCAAGGCCTGCTTGAGTACCAATTGTGATTCATGCACCACTCGTGTGTCAGCAAACAAAGCCTTTCACGCTGCTGTCCTGCCCCGCCCTATGAGATTTCTCTGTGACGTGCAATTTAACGCAGACAAGGACGTAATGGACACTAGCATTCTCATAACAGCATACGCAGGCGAAACACACCTGACCATCAGATATTTGTTGATAAATTTGATGAAGGCACTTGAGGAATGGAGGGACAGGGGGAAGGAGCAGAGGAAAGTAGGGAACTTACAGGAACAAGTTTCCAGTACCAGCGAGTAGGACACTGTCAGAGAGGAGGAGGGACAGGAAATAGAGAAAGACAGGAAAATGGAGAACAGGAGCACAGGGAGAGGTATTAAGCCTACATTGGAAGAACTTGACAAACAAGAGAAAGGGTTTGTATGACGGTACTATTTTGAAGTGACAAGACAACCATGTTGACAAAGCAATGGCTCCACCCTCACTTGTATTGTGTCAATAATAGTTGTGCTCGAAGAGTGCAAGTGGCCAAAGGCCGACGACTGTGGCAGAACCAGCAATATCAACTTAAAAAACAGGATGACGGGTGCTTTTTTTAGCACTAAGTGCATAATCCTGGACAGACTATTATGTGTGTTTAGAAACAACAACGTGTGATGAGAGACAAAAAAAAATACTGGATATGTAATGCTATGCTCACAGAGGGTTGAACAGGTTGGGGCTCTGTGATGGCCTGAGACGTGTCATTCTGGGCTCCTTCGGTACGTTCTCTCAACTTCTGGTTTAACTGAAAGCATGACGAGAAGAAAAACAGAGTTAAAAACAGACACACATAGGTGAAAGATTTACAGCATTCTGTGTGTGTTTTTAAGAAAGAGTGGGTTAAAGCATCTTTATCTCTGTTGCTAAACAGACACTAGATTATCTATAACAGAGGATTATAAGTAATTTCTGACAGGGCACAATAGAGATGTGTACTTAAGATAAACATCACTTCTCTCTGGCTTTCTCCTTACCCCATTAACCCAATGAAGCAGAGCATCCTCCCAGCTTGAGGCTCCACCCAGTAGCTCCGCAGATCCGCACGTCTTCACCGCAGTCATTGTCTCCATGGCTCCCACGGCCATCAGGGCATCTATCACTGCCAGGTGAGCACTCTGCACCAATCACATGGGAGAACAAAGAGCAACTGTAAGGGGTGGGACCATTGATGAGGAAGGCCAGACAGCATCAATAAATTACAGCTAACATAATAATGCTGGACACTGACATTTCTACTGATACTAGCAGGGCTCTGCTGACTGCAGAACAGAGATCACCTCTAACTGCAGCAGCACTACAATTATTTTCCAACAACTTCCTCTAGGGGTCATCAGAAGCCAGCTGTGAGTCAGCAGAAACACGAGTTCACACACAGCGAACACACACAACAGTAGATGTGGTTGAACTTTGGACCTGTGTTTGTACAATCATTAAATAGGCAATGGACCAGTAATATGATAACATGTGTGTCCCAGGACAGTCAGTCATTCCTTAGCTGCTTTACCTTTTATTTGCCTCCTCCTCACTGTGCTTCCCTTCCCTTCCCTTCCCTTTTGCGCAGTGAAATAATGCTGTATGACTCATGTGTAACAGACCACAGCATAAAATGAGGTGTTGTAACTAGATCACCAGGAAGCACAACAATGAACAGCATTCTTTGTTAGAAACAGGTGTTCTGTGTCTTTTCCCCAGTTTTTGGAGAGTGAATATGTTTTTGTCAGGTAACATAGTAGATATACAATCTATTTCAGACTTCAGAGTTTTCTTCAACACAAATACAATAATCACACAAAAACACTCTTGCTTGCACATACAACATTCCCAAGCATTTGTGTCCAGACCTAAGCGTATTTCCTTATTTCCTTGTACACACAAGTCCATTAGAGAGCCCTTTCTAATGGCTAGAGCCTATTAAAATGCACCACCAACATTATCAGCTCAGTCAGAAAGAGCGCCTTAACTCTATAAACCCGTTAGCTCATTAGAAGGTGTGCTCAGTTTGTACCATGGGCCTAAAGTAAACAGTGTTTTTTTGTATAACCCACATATTGCTGTAAATAATCAAGGTTTCAGAATCACTTTAAACACATTAAATGTATGCAGACAAATAGCCAATTAATTCTTGGGGTTTCTCTGTTGTCTGTCCTGTTTTTTTTGGCCAGTTCTAATATTTGCAATTATTTAGATGACCACAGTATCTGGTAAATTAAGTTCTGTCTAGTTTTAAAGGATCTTAATGGGACCATAGCTCATTAACAAAGTCGTCAAAGTGGTGCAGGGCTGGAAAGACTGGATTGGAAAATGATGAGCCTGTGAAGTTATTCTATAAACAGTTTCCAGTCAATGTAATCAATGTATACATATTTTCCTCCTATATTTGTATCATTTTTGGTTAGCAACAGTACTACAGGCCCTCTTCCCCCACTATTATCCAAGCTCCTTGTTATAATAATTAATTCTGGCCAAGAGAAAGGACACACAGGTCACAAACAAAACATTCCAGCCAAAGGGCCGCTCCTTTAATCTCCAATCTTCCGATTTTAGCCTAATCTGTGCAAATCAGTGCCTGCTCCTTTTTACTACTTACAAATTCGTCTTTAGAGGCCAGACATTCCTGCTCTAACCTCTTACGTTGCCCCAGATAGGTTCTGGTGGCACTCCAGCTGCGTGTATGAGTCCTGTCTGCATGTCTGCCTACTCAACCCTGATGTAAAGTGCTGACCTGAGCAGACCCACTGCTGGGGCAGGCAGAGCAGGCTATGCCAGCAAAGGCTTGTCAGATAGCATTGGGCCAAGCTCTGTGGATGTGCTGCAGTCAGTCGCTAGGAGCTGTGTGGCCCTGGCTGGCCTGCCCAGGCAATACTGTTACCAAGACTAGGGCTACTGCTTGTGTGTCTGTGACATGGCTTGTCTGTTCAGTGAAAATGTCTACAGTACAGAGGGGGACAAATGGCCCAATATTAAGCACTAGGGCTTCTCAGGGCTGGCCGCAATCACGCTGACAGAGAGTACTATTACTTTCCAGGGATAACTGAAACATGGTAAAGTTGTGCACAAATTCAATGACATCATACATCAACCTTCATACTATACCTATATGAATATATTATAATCTTGATGACAATGACCTCGAGCAAGTTTTTAAATGTTCTGTCTGATATAAATAGACAGTGGAAATTTAGCTGTTGTATTTGATAGATTCCGTCTAAATCGGCCACTTTATGTATGTCAATATTGAAAAATATTCTACCCAGATATTTTTTTAAACCATTTTCATTTAAACCAAAGAGAGTAGAGTCCCTCTACATACAACTAGTAGCTGTGTTTCAAACAAACTGTGTGACAATAAAGTGATTTAAGGTAGCAACATAGTTCTGCATCTAGCCACAGTGTAATCATAGGTTAGAGCTGATGTCTGGCTGCAAAGGCAGACAGGGTGGCTGAGAGGAAAAGAATAAAAACAAGAATGACAGATCTTGTGAAAGTGGTCAACCCTGCTGTCATGCTGTACAGTAGTTAGTCAGGGGAGAGAGTAATTCATGACAAAAGGTGCAGAATAAAAGGGGAAGAAGGGGGGTTGCAAGTGGATTTCCCGTAGCAGACCCAGGAGAGCTCGCTAAGCTAAATCACAAGTCTCCCTAATGAGAGGAGAGAGAGGAGCAACTCATGAGCACCCAGCACAGAGCCTGCCAGATCACCATAACAACCAACCAGCTGACCCACAATGCATCTCAACACAAGCCTGAACGCAGCATTGCTCTGTGCCCCTGGCTTAGCACAGGCTCTCTGCTTGGAAACATCCAGTCAGCAAACAGTTAGCACCCCTCAAACCTGTGCAACAGAGGAGGGGAAATTAATATGAAATCAATTAACCCCATCAACATGAAATCTTTATGGCCCCATTTGGTAAACCCACTTGCATAATGGTGTCAACAACTGAGAACAAACAAAGAATGCAAAGGCATCTTGTGGATCATTACGTGAGATTATGATGAGGGTAAAATCTGATTATGTCTGAAATATGACTTAACCCCATCCCCCTACCCTGCCTGGTGCCTACTGAGGGGGAGAAAAACAGGGGGATCAGGCAGGTCTGGGGCCCGGTAGGGGGATTTTAGACAGGAGGTTCTCTCAAAGCACATGATTATATGAACACTGATATGTATATCAACTGTGTACTTAGGCAAAGAAAACCAGTCTAGACCAAACTCATTTAACACTCAGTAGATTATTACCACTCCATAATAATTTCTTATTAGCAGAGGCCAAAAGCTGAACAAATGGTGTAAGATGATGGTTAGTGTTTCTGATAGTCTGACACTTCTGTTTTGAGCTAAGCTCCTGACTGATGCTCACTTGACCAGAAACCTGCCAACCCAGCAGTATGAATTAAGACAAAGTGTCAGTGAGTATCCAAAGCCAACAGGGGACTGGGAAGAGGGTTAGCTGCATTATAGCTACATGACTTGCTTTGTCACTGTGGGAACAAGTGCATAAACCAATCTCAAGTGAAATCAAAATATGCATGTATGCGTGTTTGAAATAGATTGTTGTGACTTGATGTGAATCCTACTGCCTCAAACAACCAAAAATATCACAAATGAGTTTAATGTTGGGAAACGTGAGGTGTACAGTGAGTCAGTGGTCATCTCTGGCGTGTCATCCAATCGTGGATGATGACGTTCAGTCTGCATGGCAGATTATCTCTAATCTGGGCTGGGACACCACCAGAAGGACAGTTACCAGTAGAGTGTGCAGGCACACACACACAGGGGACGGAGGCAGCTCTGTTGATGAGCACCAAGGATGTGCATAGCTTTCCCTTCAAGATAACACTGGTAGTTAGTTTGGATTGAAGGGGCAGTACCATTGAATGTTTCAAGCACATCATACCGTCTGTACATACTCTGAAAGTAGGGCAAAAGCATACATACATACATGAACAATACTTATGTGTTGAATTAACCAAATAAATGTGTCCTTATTAGTTTTTTCTGGTTTTGTGGACACTAGTTTAGGATAGTAACAATGAAATAGCACATGCTAAATCAAAAGATTTTAGATGAAGCATGTCTACTATTAAAATCAAGAAGCAAAGATTAAACTAGACTAAATAAGTAAGTATGTCTTAACTTATTTCCTAAGGTCAGTGTTTCATTTAGATCTGACCTTATATTATGTACACTCTTTCTATTCTTCCCAGACCCCACAGCTAACACCAACTGGAATATTTTTAAATCTAACTATTAACTAAGATATTTCAACGTCTAATAGCGAGGACCAAGATGTCGTTTGATGGAGAGAATAATTACTATAGTACAATTTTGGATGATAGGTGATGCATCTGTTTTTGCCCTACTTTGACGTTGGCACTCCCTGCTGATGCTGCTGCAGCAATCCACGCCACTGCCAGCATCTTTATGGGTTAGGGTTAACCTACATCCCTGGATTTATACATGAGCCAAAATTCACAACTGTCAGCAATGAACTGCAAACTGTATGATTTATGTGTGATTCATCAATAATAAAGTGAAAAGCCAACAGTGTATGGCTTGGCAGATTAACAGACAAGAGAGTTAACTCATCAGCAACAAACATGACTCAACATACTTTTTTGTGCACCACAGTTTTGTTATCCTCTTGTTTGACACAGATATGTAAAGCTTTACCATACAGCAGTGCTGCAGCAGATTGCTGCTGCTCCAAAGCCGTTTACTGGCCAAGACCCACATTGATGCTCCATCCTTCTAATGCTGCTGCAGCATGACCCACTTTCTTTGCTTGCCACACTGTAGCTACAGTGCCAGTCAACGGCAGACAAGCTCTGAGAGCTTCCTTGGGCCAAGAAGCGACTAGAAGGCTCATATACCAAAGCAGCAAAGAGCAAATTCAGCATTAACAGTAACAGCCAAAATAAGAGTGATTAGGATTTACAGCTGAGATAGTCTGTGGTCTGGCCTAAAAGCCTCACCCAGAACTGAGACACGCAAGCAGACGAATTCATGCACACCCAAAAATACAGCTACATCCTGCAGACATACAGTGTCATTATACCATTATTGTCAGTGCTATAGTATTAATGATGATGATGAAATTGTAGTCATTATGAGTGTGACAATGTGGGGTTTTGAAAAAAAAAAAAACAGCCCCTCACAGACCTCTAGGAAGAGGACTGTGACCTCAAATTCAATGCCAGTGCATGTGACATCCTTTAGGCTGTGTTTTTTAGCAACAGAAATGGATGCAATAGCACAGAGAATAACTGAGATGGATGTCAGATCACTGAAAAAGATACAGAGAATTACACAGCTAGACAGTGATTTGTACAAGTCCGAATGTAATGCAGAAGGAGGCAAAACACTCGGTAGAGGTAAACAGAGAGGAAAGCCACATTAAAGGAACCTTCTTCACTCTAGCTCCACAGTACAAGTTTTCTAGTATTTACAATTATTTTATCATATTGGATATATGGGTACACAAGAACGCAAGATGCATGCACACCATTTAAGCATACAAGTAAGCCAGTAATCAGAGAACTAACGCTGCTGCACCTGCCTCAGCGGCCTGCAGACAGCAACAGTGCAGCAAACAGCTTTCCACAGTACACATACAGAGTCCCTCAGGACAACCTCTATGTGGATGAACCAAGGTGGCCTGTAAATGCAGTTAAAGGCCATTTTGTGGAAGAGAAAATTTTTCATCAAGGAAGGTTTTGTATGAGTGCTTCAAAATTATGGTACAGAGAATTATTGCAATGTCGAATGAAAAGCAGTAGATGCTCCATCAAACCAAAAATAGTCCCACTTCTTTCAGACTATTTTGTTTCCTAATTTAACATTAACTTTGTTACTTGTAGGTTTTCAGGCTGAAGTATTTGGTACGCTGTTATGTGTGCACAAGAGGGGAAGAGAGTGAGAGGGAGAGAGATCCATTGTCAAGGGCTGAGAGGACAAACCAGTTTCTCTTGATTTAACTCACCCAGAGTCAGCCCAGAGCATTTTCTCAACACAGTATCTAAAGTTTCACCACAACTTAGCCATTGTGCTGCTACTGATCTGGACCATCTACTGAATCTAGTCTGTCCCTCCCTCTCACACCCTGGAATTAAAGTAGTCACAACGGCTGCCCTAGTCCTAGCAGCTGGATCCACTCATCCTCGAGGATCAGCTGGGGGCAGCATAGGAGGATGGGGGTGGGGCTGAATGAGTGGGGGTCTTTTTGATGTCCTTTAATCCCTGGAATCAAAGCATAAACAAGCCCCTATATCAACAACCAACCCGACCTGTTCTGCTTTTCTATGGATGTCTGGATAGCAGAGCATCTGGTTTCAGGGAGGGGGGGAGGCATTCCCCCAATGATGGGCAAACATAAAGCAGTTTCTGCTCAAACATGTAAGACACAAGTATGACATTTCCTTAAATCAATCCACAAGAGCCAGGGTGTCGAGTCATATTGATGTGTTTACCGTTCCAATCAAACAATAACATTACCATTTTGATGGGTTTATGGAGAAGGTCTGCATCAGTCACTGGTCTGTCCTGGTCTTTGGAGACTATGCCTCTTTGAGTAAGGAGCTGCAGCAGAGCGACGTTGTCTTTGGGCTGTGCATCGGCTCCGCTGCCCCCCAGCAAAAGGCTGTAGGTGCGGCAGTAGAGCTCTGACGACTGCAAGAGGCGCGTGACTGGTGGTTTGAGGTGCTCCTGCTCATACTGGTCACAGTAGAAGGGGTCACGTAGCTCCGCAGGGACATTCTCTACCAAGAGACAAAACGTACAGACACAGTTAGATAAGTTTCTGGTGCAGTGGTGATACAGCGGAACAAGTTGAAAAAATATCAAACAATATGTACAGTGACAAGACGTACTGTTTTATAATATTCTCATTAGCAGTTCCCTTCTTCAGTCAAAGATCATCTGGAACATGCCCTAATGTTGCTGGCTTTGAAACCTGTTTATCACCACGTTTGGTGGCAGATTAAGACAGCTTGTATATATCCTTGAGCTATAATCATATGAGTGAGTAGAGCGCAGCAAGCATCAAGGTCAGTGGGGCATGATGAGCTCAGAGGTTGGCATCTGCAGATTACAAGATGCTCTGCCACTCATTTCTTCCCTCTTTTTTAAAAAAAAACTTGCTTCATTTTTTGCATGAGGTGTGAGTGAGAATTACTCTTGATTTCTATCTCAGTGTTCAAAATCAACAGCCTCATCAAAACCTACAACCTCAAAACTAACAAAAGCAACATAGAAAACTAATTCAGTCTCAACCCAATTGTAGCATGGGGATCAGCTATCCACTATTAGTGGATAGCTGATAGTTTAATAATCGGTTCCGTAAGGTATTTCTGTACATAACATCACAGCAAACATTATCCTAAAGACAAAGACTAGACACACCCTCTGGAAAACTGGTTTCTCTACATCCAGACCAAACCAGCAAACTCAATAGCCCGTGTCTCTCTACAAACATACTGGAATAAGCACCCCACTGTTTTTAAGGGCCTTTGGGATAAAAAGCTGACAAGCTGAATACCAGCAGACTGCCTGAAAAGAGAAAGAAGAATCTTATGGTGGCTGAGTTTGTTCTTAACAGAGAAACAAAGGGGTTATTACAAGGGAGGTGTCACTATGTTGTTGTATCATTATAAAGTCATGTAATGGATCCACTGAGATCAGTCAACAAAACAAAACGCCCAGCCTCAGAGGTTAGACAATGCCCAGCTCTATGTCTCTCACTCACATCCATGATGACTATAGTTGTCAAACAATATTGTCGGTCACGCCACATGGTCCATTTAGTTGTGAATGTCCTCCTGTGTGCCAAAATTACAGTGCTCACTTTAGAGCTGTAAACACTGGGACACACCAAGCACTTACAGTATTTACATAATACATGTAAAGAGAGAAAAAAAAAAGTCTTCCCACGATGACGTGTTTTAAAAAAAAGGGAAAAAAACTTCCCCTGCAGGCAAAGTAGGATGCAAATGCCACAACTCAGTGAGATGAGAGAGATCGATATGAGAATTATTTCCCTATGAGACAGTCTGGCCATGAATGATGACTTTGTGTGTCACATTTGTCACAGAAAGAAACTGAGTACAAATTTGAGGTTGTGAATCCATACCAATGTGCCCAAAACTATGACCCTGCACATTAAAAATGGCATTGGATCAAACACAAACCTACATGTTAAAATCGGATGCAATGAAAAGACTGACTAGTTGGCAGGCTTAGACACAACTAAGCCTGAACAAAAAGGAAAATTACACTTTTATACTACTGACATCAACAGACCACCAGGGAAATGTTTAGATTAAAAACACAAGCTTGTGTATTTGCATAAATTGGAGCAACAACCCCCATGTTATTTTCACAGGTCATGAGATCAGTGCTGATCTACTGGTCTGAGTAACGAGGCAAAATTTGTGCAAGTTTTATATAACACAAAACTACACTATAATGATGGGTGAGCAGAGAGAAAGATCTTCAGTAAGTGAGGTTCAAACAAGCATTTTCCTTCGACAATGGGAGATTTTGAGTGAAAGCCTGTAGCTGTAGCTAACCCTAACCTCTTACCTTCCTGAATAGAAGCAAAGCAAACTGAAATTTCCTCTGCTGCAGCATCACATTGTTGTTATTATCACCAAACACAAACAAACCAGGAAGACCACGGCACCATTTCAGTGATGAGCTGCCATCACGGCTATCGTTAGTTTAGCTGTGTTAGCTCCTATCTGAGCTGACCTGCATTGCTCGATAGCCTGCTGATAACAGGAGCCATGTGTCCTTCTTTTCATGTGTACTTCATTGACTGATAGAGCTAGCACGCTGGTCATGTTGCAGACATTGCCACACACGTGTCTGACAGTAATCAACAGACACAGAGCAGCATAAACACATCCAAACAAAGGCTGGTTCAGCAAACGTTTAAACCAAGCTTGCACCTTTGGGAGAAAAAAAAAGGGCTCAACAAGACCCCACCACCCACCCCTTCTCATTTTACATTCAGTGGAATAATCAGCATTGGATTTCAAGAAGGTTGTCACAGTAACAATGAACATTAAGTGGCTCTCTCTCTCTCTCTATTAATGACACAGCACAGTAGTTTGAAAAACCTTCTGGTTTTGACAATCTAAACTGTAAAGCAGGCTTTCCAGAGACCTTCAGGAACCGTGGCACAGATTAAATAATTCAGAAGAGCTCAGATATGCAGATGTGTGAAAGGTAAGCATATGTGCAGGAAGTTCAAGATCATCTACCACCCCCTGACCATGTGCATCAGTGCATACCTGCTCAATCAAAAACTCCATTTGGTGACATTTTTTTCTACGATGGCACTTTGGATTTTACTACATAAATAACTCAGTATTACATGTGTTGTGATAAGGCTATTGGCTCTGACTTATAAATCCTCTCTGTAAAATTGATCTAGAAACATCCTCATCATGTGGTGGAAAAGATCAAACACAGATGATTATCCGGTCTCATTTTTAGAACAAAGCAGGTACTGTTTTGTTGCCCCAAAATGCAGCAGTGGTAAGACAGGCCATGTTAACACCCTACCCCGCATGTGACCGCTAGTCCTGCATGAAATGCTAACACCAAAATAAACGCTGCAGCTTGGACATTATACCTGTCTACATGTTTAAACTGTACTATTCCATTTACTGTAGTAATGTTGCCCAGTTTCAGTAGTCAACTATAGAACATACAACTTTACATCTTCTGGCTTGAAAACTATAAGAAATGATCAATAAACTTAAAATGCAATAACTGAATAGAATATTCATCAGTTCTGAAACCTGTAAATTGATTAAACTGAAATACATATGCTAAATAATTTCGATCATGAGTCTGATCAATGAACCAACACTTGAAAGTGCATCCAGAGGGAAGCGGCATTCTTCGAGTACTGCACATGAGGTGTCTCTCATCTCCCTATACATTCACAGGTCAATTTACCATAAATATACTATCCCTATCAGCTCTGTGTATCGTGTAACACGTCACCACCAACAGTGCAAAGTAGCTTTAAATTGCATTAAAGGGCCAGTGTACACTGGGGCACATCCTATAGACAGAGACTGTGGTTACGTTGTGGATGCTTTAGCAGGCCAAGTATAACCCAATATCACAAATCACAAATTCTCCTCGGGGGGCTTGACAATCTGTACAGCACACACCATGCTTCCTTTGATCCTTGATTCAGAGGAAGAATCAAGAAAGAACAAGGGAAAACTACCTATAAAAACCCTTTAAAAGAAAATAACTGAAGAGATCTCATTAATAACAACAGAGGAGGGATTCCCTTTCCCAGTACAGACAGACAGAGACGATAGAAGAGAGAGCCTAACAGGACGACATTAGATAACAGAGTGACAAAGTGCAGAGGTTGCATTTTTGTTCGCATGTATCTGACCTTTAACCTCCCTCTGTGCTGTGGCAAATGACTTATCAATAAATAATAAAGGTTTATATTATCTTGAAACACACTATGCAGCTCAGAAAACTGTATCAAGGCGTTTGCCCAAGTCTTGCAGAGCTTCATACAGAACTCCTACCTGTTGAGTAAACACTATCAAGGCAACATCCTCCTCAGGTCCTTGTCCCATGTTGACTCACCATAGTTACAAATGATTGAGAGAGGATGAGTAATCATTCCAAAAGGTTTCTAGTGTGATCCAAAAAGCTTTGCAGCAAGGAGGAGCTTAAGTGCTAAAGAAATGCAAGTTCTTACACATACAGGTATAAGGTGGTTTGATTTTACTGCTAAAAAGGGGGAATTAGGAGATAATACAAAAGAGACTGATGAGCAAAACTGGGAATATTTGAGTTGAACCATAACATGATTTGTGAGTGGTAACTAAGTTGTTTAAAAACAGATTAAGAGCATACACACGATATTAGAGGCATCAGAATGTGAAAAAAAAATCTGAATATGGACAGTATCTGTATGAACACGTCAAGTTTATATGAGTACGTTTCTCCTAGGCCTACAAACTAGTGAATCAAGACTTTCTGGTCCCATTCCAATGCGAGACACTAACTAGTTTGAGTCATCCTAAAACAACCTGTCAAGCCATCTGTCACAGAAACTACAAGGGCAGATTATGAATTGCTTCCTTGCAAAACAATTTTCCTTCACCCAGATGGAAAACATTACACATAAAATATACATCAAATAGTTACAAAAGAAAATGAGGCGTTGTCTCCTTACTCAGCAGTCAAATATCTATCATGCAAGTCTTGAATAAAATATGTGTAAACATGAATTGCCGTGTGTCAATCAGAATAAAATACATATTTACATCTCTGACATATAAACCACCACAAACTAATTATAGAAAATTAGAACATGTAATTATGAGGTTGCAGTCATTAACTATGACATTATTTAACTGAACATAATGTTAATGGATCAAACAGGGTGTATAAGGAACACCTGCATTGCGTGCTGCCTATTGCTAAAACAAGCAATTATGGGAATTACATAATCTTCTTTCCTTTCAGGAGGGATGGTCCTGTGTTTTCTTGATTGAGGGAGACAAGGAAATAATAGCTGCAACTCTTAAGCAGTCAGGTAATTTCACAAGGTTAAGGTTTTATATTTAAACTGTTAAGCTCAGACATGGTTGCAAATTGTTATCCTGTAAAACATTTTTGGTGATAGTGAACTTTATACGATTGTTTGATTTGGTTGTGGGTGGCAATTGTGTTTGTACTTAGTTTAAAACTGTGTTCTGTGCATTAAATTTCCCAGTTTGTATCCTTGCAGAGGTTTACTAATTTATGAAAGTGCCTTTGTTTTTCAGCTTCCAGTAGAGGCTACCGTCTAATATTTTGAGATCCCTTTATCTTGATAAAGCATGAGACCTATACAGTTTGTGGTCCATGTGAAAGTCTGTGCTATATTGCATCAACTCAGAGATTAAAAATGCTGCCTATTGTTATTGTTAGGGTTAGCTGACCTGGAAGAGCTGAGGACCAGCTGACCCGGTCTGGCTCCTGCTGTGCTATCTGTTGTTCTACCCGGCTGAGTTTTTGGGAAGGGGTGACATCACCATTACGTAGCAGAAGACTATCAGAAAGGCAATTCAGTCAGCCAAAACTCATACTACACATCAGCACAGTCTTGGTCATCTTTTTCCTGCAGCTTGGCACAGAAAGCAACTTTGACCAAAGGGCGTGGTTAAGGTGCTAAACAAGGCACGCAGAGGCCGCAGCAGCCTATAGTCTTGGGCCGAAGGCTTGCCTGGGATTGTGCAACATGCAAGCCATGTTTTTAAAGTACTATAGATTTCCACCCTGCACCCATCGACAGTCATAACTGTTAAGTCTGCGATTAAAACCATCACCAATAAGCTAAGCATTTATTTATATGCACATCCCAAGAATGAGAATGTGTTTTATTATGGGGTCTTCCCTTTTATTTCAGTAAATGATGGCTTCACCCTGTCATCAACCTCCAGTGTGAACTCAATTAAAGTTACAATGAAACGAAAAGGGCCTAGCCACCAAGCCTTTCCCCAACAGGATAGCTTCGGCGTCCTGTTTGTGAGATCTAATCTTGAATAGAAAGGGACACCTTATCACCCCAGGGCTGCTTTTTAAAGACATGCCCAAAGGAAACCTGGGGCAAAAGTCTGTCTTATGATACAGATGCTCCGCTGCTACAAATCCCGAGGTGGGTGTGCTTGGCTGGACGCCTTCTCACAGGGTTTAGTGAGGACTCTGGGAGAACAACAACTCTCCTTTGACACATTGTGACAGTGTCTGGTCCTTTTTTTTTTGCACAGAGGGACTATTGCACGCAGCCATTTGATCCTTGTTGGGGGGGGGAGCAGTGTCCACATTGGCCACTCGGGGCTGTCAAACACTGGTACTGAAAAATCATCTACGCCCCGTAAGCCATGCCTGTGTTAACCGGATTAAAAACATACCCAGCAGCCTGCAATTTGTGACTGAAGCCCGGCGGCTGGAAATACGACAAAAAAATGGGTTAGCGTGATAAGGCCTAGGGAGGAGGCCCATTTCTCCTGACACACAGACACACAAAGCTAGAAAACGTCCCCACACATGGAGTGAGAACAAATGACATCTGTCAGAGTAAAGAAGGAAAAAAAACAAAAACAAAACGCATACCGTGCATGGTTCCCCCCTTTTCAATATGCTGCTCTTTGTGCGGAAAAATCGCTGAGCTACACACACACAGACACACACACACACACACACAGTAGTTCCCCTACATACATGTGCCTGTCGCCACAGTGCTAGACAGATTATAAATAAATATACTGCTCCACAACAAAAGGGTGTTCACATGAAAGCTCTCCAAATTATAATCCCACAGGCCCACAGCCTAACCTTTTAAAAGAACCTACCTGCACTGCCGTAGGACTTTGCCAACAGCCAGCCGACACTTGCGCATATTTTTGCTTTAGTACAGTCATACAAATCCAATGGCTTTATGTCTGGGACCACAAAAGTCTTCCTCATGGTAGGGGAGTCCACCATAGCGAGTCTGTAAAAAAATGGGAAGCGGTGCGGGCAAAAAAAAGAGAGAGGCAAGTATAAAAATATTCAAGCAATCATAATAGCTGACTGCTCCACACGGCCGGGGCTGGGGATGTGAGTACGGGTTTTGTCGGGGAAAATATCCGCCCCGGAGCTGCTTCCAAGCCAGACGAGTCAGTGTCCTTTTTTTCTGTTGCGTTTTTTTTTCTTCTTTTTTTTCTCGGAGGCGAAAGCCCCTTCTTAAATTGAGCCTCGCGACCGAGCTCGGCCCAGACCCGCCGGGTTGTTGCAGAAAAGCGGACTATTCCCCCCGTTTTTTGCCCTTCTTCGTCCGCATTGCTGTGTGGTCTCCTCTCTCTCCCCCTCTCTCTCTTTCCTGTGCGCAGCCCCGCCGATGACTGACTCCCAGGTGCTCCACACTGACGTCTCTCGCTCAGCGCGCCGTCCAATAGGAGTTGAGCTTGAGCAAAGGGGGGCGGGACCTTCCCCGTGTGTGTGAACGCAGGCAGCAGGTAGAGGTGTGGTGTGACTTTCTGCTAACAGGTTCATCTGCTGGTATTCACTCACACGCAGGTGCACCTTTTGACTGGGAACGTCTAACAGGTGAAAGAGACGTAATAGTAGAAATACTACTGTGACAATAACTTAATTTATTATTATTTATTAAAATATATAAAATCCTGACCAGCGATTGAGGAAGTATCCGGGCTTAATTAAAAGTAGTAATATCCACAAAACCCACGGCCAACCATGGACACCTCTCTCATTTTCCTGTCAGTTTAGATAAATAAATTGATAGATGTACTTTATTCATCCCAAGAGGGAAATTGTCATAATTACAGTTTGCTGCAAGACAAGTGATAACTTTATGCTTATTGGTACATAGAGTTCATTGACGTCATGCATATGCTAGCATGGCTTTGCATACCTTTAACCAGAGCAGGTTTTATCCGTTTTTTCATGGTCATTACTTTTAAGTTGATATTGTGTTTTGTATGCAAAATCAATGTAAGTAGTAACTACACAGATATCAGAAAAATGTAGTGCAGTGAAAAACATAATATTCGTTTATGAAATGTAGTGGAATAGAAATATAAAGTAGCTTAAATTGGGAATACTAAAAAGTAAAGTACCCCATTAGCTCAAAATCTTACATTCTTAACACCACTGACCTATCTGTAATTTCTGTTTAATCTGCGATGCCTCAATTTTCAATAATAATTTTCATGGCTGTTTAAAGAAAGTAAATGAAATACGTTTACATTTGCAATAAAACAGCCTGTCTCAATAGTCTGAATTTAGTTACTAAGACAAGCAGAGGACCTTTCTGTTTATGATTGCCCCAGGGAGATGGCCCTGGTTCAGGACCATAAAACATCAGCCCAGAAGCAATGACCTGAACAAAAGGGTGCTGCTGTAAATGACCATGACCCCTGACCTCTTGCAGGTAGAAAACAAACAGACAAGCTCAGAACCAAGACCACTGAACCATCGTATAATTTTGGAGTTTTGGAGAGTTACTTCACACTGACACTCTAATGCAGCTTGTATTAGTCAGTATTTTTTAAATAATCTGAAACTGAAATACACAAATAGGTCATACATCAGCATGCAATGTAAGTTAAATGCATGTTCATTAGTCCTTTATTTGTTCATGCAATAAGGCACATACTGGTCACATTCTTAATGATGAATATAATTACAGCAGTACTACTCCTTTTGGGCAAATCACTGAGTTACTGTCTACTATAGATCAGCAGTAATCTAAAGTTGCTTAAATACATTAAAGCTCCTTAAAAGCAGCCACTGAATCCAAAAAGCTGCAAAGAGAGGAACAGTATAAACATATTAAAATTCTATGTAAATCTGCAGAGAAAGAGAAAAGGGGAGATTAAACTTGGAAAACTTTAGCTGTTTGCTTCTAATAATGTGACTCAAGAGTTAAGTTCCAATTGTTTTTGAAGTCTTGTTTCTAAGAACAAACATCCACATTGGAAAACAGAAATCTCAAGAGTGCCTCATCACATGATGTTGCTCAAAGTACCAAGAGCACTCCAAGTGCCCCGCTGCAGTAACTTTGTAAGAAGATTACCTCTCAGCTATTTTAATCTAATTATGAAAGAAACCATTTCTTCCTAGTCAGTACTTTTTCCAGTCCTCTGTCAATTTTACTGCTACAACGGGGTGCCATTAATTAAAGGCATAAGGCGTTTTCCATTAAATATTTAAGTACATCAAAAGTCTTTGAAAAAGTAATTTAGTTACAACACATAATTTACTAATACATCATTAGAGCACAATTTTACATGTTAGAAATGTTTTAATTAAGAACTGATGTTTTGCATGACAATAACAAAAGTTACAATCAACAAACTGAGCCTTAAATGGTCATCTCCTGTTTTGAGGAAGCAGTCTTTAAAAAGAAAACAAATATCTACAGAGTTTCCTCTGTCAAATTAAGGTCAGCTCATTTACCAGGTATAAATCCTTT
>JAOXYL010000045.1:7855062-7865137 GCA_028564955.1 Terapon puta
TCAGGTGTGGTCCTGCTTGGTTGGAACAAAAACCTGCAGCCACAGCGGACCTTTCATGGATCAGTTTGAGACCCCTGCTCTAATCCATACCCATATTCCTATATAATTCATGGTACAAGCTCAGGATCAGTTAATGCAAACTCTCTCACCAGTGCCTGTGGAGCTTGTTGTGGCCTTCAGCATCTGAGAGGACATAAAGTTGACCTGGGTGTTATATGTGGCCTGGACACTGCGTTTGATCCTCAGCATTTCTCTAATAGTGTCCTCATTTCCATGGCGGATCTCAAATTCTTTCCAGGTCTGCCAGAAATTGGCAGTCACCTAAAAAAAAAAGTGGAAAATATATCAAGAGGAATTATGATTTGCACACTATTGATGAACATGTAAAATTTTATTCAGAAACAAGTACTTCCAAAAAGTGGCTTATCTCACCCTGGGATCACAGATCTGTGAGCAGTAGGAGTATATTGCTCTGGCTCTATCAATCTCTCCCAGTTTACTCTCCATGTCTGCAAATCGCAGACACATGTCCCTTGCATGCTCATCAGGCAGGACCTGGATGATGAATAGAAAGGTACAATTCAGAATTTACATATTTTAATGATGAATAAAACTGAAGAGCATTATGTACAGTATTTCAGGAAAGAAATCAACTACTGCTTGCTAAGCCTGACTTGGGCTAGCCTCATTTTCACAAGGGAGAATAGATTCTGAAAATTAGCTGATTATTATCTACATGAACTACCTAAAAAAAGAAGAGAGAAAAAAAGAGAGAAAAGAGACAGAAAAAAGAAACGTCAATATAACATATTGCCATATTCATCAATGCTTTTAGCACTTACCTCAATGGCTTTCTGGTAAATTGCTCTGGTATATGTGACTCCATAAATTTCAGCTGCTCTCTTGATGTAGATATTGAACATGTGATGTCTCTCCTCAGTTTCTACCGCCTGTGTTGCTCTTTCATAGACAGCCATGGCATGTCGTGCCAACCCATATCCCTCCTCCAACTTTGCATACAACAGGTAAATTGCTAAGAAATCAAGGCAGAGAGGTACAGTTTTATCAGGGAAAAATTCAACATAATGTGAAATATACTGTATTCAAGTTGCTGATATATTCTTACAAAAGTACTTACTCTTGGCAAACTTGGCAGGGCAGCCATCCAATGCTTGTTCAAATAAATCCCTAGCTCTCTCCAGCTTCTTGCCCCCGTAACGGTCGATGAACTTGGTGAGGTAAGTGTTCCAGATGTCATAAACATTTGGCCACCTGAAGAGAGCGATACCACGCTCATACGCCTAAAAGTATTAACAAATATATTGAGGAATTGTTTAAATGGGTGGTATGTTGACCAAGAATACAAACTGACATTAAATGTTGGTTTAGTCAACAAGTCACATGTTATTACCTTGAAGCTTTCTTCAAAGTAGTTGTGCTCTTCAAGGAACATGGCATAATTTATGATGATCTGTGGTGTGGCAATGCGAAGGTCAATAATGCGGTCATACACTGCCTTTGTTGACTGTGGGGATGGAAGAAGAATGTAGAATTAAATGAAAGAAATGGCAGTACAGATTTCAAGCATTTGGTGTATCAGGATTCTAAAACCAATACTACACATCTGTGATTTACCAAATGCATACATGTGACTCATATGTAAATAAAAGCATCCACCCGTACACATACATACATCTGGTCAACATACCTGGAAAGTGCCAAGACTCTCCTCCAAATCTGCCAGCATTGACCAGACCTTCAAAGACTTGTACACTCTGTTTTGGACTGGCTCAGATGCATCAAAGTACTCAGCTTTCTTGGATGGGATGGCTGTTGCTTTCTATATTCAAGAACAAAACAAATCAACAAAAGCAAACAAACAAAACAAAACTAAACAAAAAAGACGTCACATCTTACAATTATAAATAACAGACACTTATACAAAAATATTTAACTGTTTTCATATTTCATGAGCAGAGACTACAGCTAAGTAGACAAGACAAGTGTTTCTAAGTATCTGAGATTTCACAGTCTCTTAACAGGCAAAGATATCCAGTGTGCACTGAGCACCTGGTTTTGTTTATCCCAAACACAAGTGAACATCTGTACAATGTCTAAAAGGTGGAGAGAGCAACCAAAAGTATGTAATAGGATTCTGTGATAGGACAAATATACTGGCGATTGGGCACTGATGGCTGATTTTTAGGGTGCAATTAAGAGCTAATTTCTCCAGGAGCAGGGCAACGAATCACTTTGTATTCTACAGCACGCAGGGAGGACGTTGTGGAATTAAACAAAGTCATTTGTCTTTCTGTGGTCATGTCGATTCAGCACTCAGAAATATCTTTAAATCACTTATTAGAGAATGACAGAGAGAAAGGAAGAAGTCACGTCAAGTCAAGTTACCTCTGGCATAATATCTATAGCTGGGACCTAAAACACCAACCATGGCTCATTGGCTTTGCCAGACTAAAAACCAAAATAATCCCCAATAAGGAATTTTCTATTTTTTTTCTGCTGAAAATAGCATGTGGGAACTCAGGGACTCCCATGTCTCTCACGCACACTGCTAAAACAGTGAATTTAGTGAGTATAATCAGTGATTGCCAGTTGTTAGGCTGAATTTTTCTACACTACACTCTAACCTCATGTGTTTATGAACCAAGGAATAAGTTACTGTGCCAAGTTTGAAAATCACAAGCTAAATTCCTGATAGATAATGAGCTGCTAAAAAACACTCGAAGGAAGATTATATGTTCCATTGTTATTGTAGTTTCTTTGTCCTGCCACTAGATGTAACTAAACATCTAACATATATGCTGTATGTGCTGTTTTACACTTGTAACAGCTGTAGAAATAAGTGTTTTACCCTTAGTATGCGCAGTGCCTGTTCATAGTTCTCATGGCGTAGTTCCATCTCTCCATATTCACACCACACTGCAGCAAGGTCATCCACCTGCTTGTAGTTCACCTTTGTAGCCTTCTCAAAAATTGTCCTGGCCTGGATGACAGTCAGAAAATATGAGACATCAATCGAAAAAGCATCTGATCTGAAATGTACAAGGGTTTCATAATCCTTGTGGAAAGACATTGGTGACTTACATCATCCAGCTGCTCATTTTCCTCATAGAATTTAGCAAAGGAAACCCAAAGAGAGTGGGGCTTCCCCGTGGCCTTCATTGGATCCACAGTCTGCACTGCCTCAGTGTAGGTGTTGATGATCTTTGAGAGATTGAGATAGAAAGATGAGGAGTTCGTTCAGTGTCATACTATTATGAACAGTGGTTGCTCTGTCCCTTTAAAAAAAAACAAACAGAATAAGAAATAAAACTCACCTGTCGTGGATTCCCCTCATACAGTTTTACACGCTTGTGCCACTCATGGACATTATGAGGGTTCTGCCGCAGTAATACACTGTTCAACAGGAGTGGCCGCCGGGCTATTAGCTCCTCAAAGCGAGCCAGCCTAAGCTCTAGGTCGATGTCATCTGGGAGGAGAGGGACAAAGAGCAAGACATTCATGACAAGAAAAAAAAAAAACCCTGATCCCAATCTTAATGAATCCACACAAACCATCTTCATCCTGTCCCATCTCAGCAGTGGTCTCCATCTTTGCTGCAATCATGCTCTCTTCAAACTGGGCATAACTATCAAACACTTGTGTGAAATCCCTTACTGTTACCACCGTAAGTATGGCCTCCTCATACACATCACGGGCCTGAGAAAGTAAAAGCATATTAAAAGTCATTGTGAGTCAATCAAACTGGCACACAGGGCATTAACTAAACTGCAACTGAACTAAACTACCCAGCTCAATACAAAAGATAGGAATATTGATTAAGTATTTGAATCAACAGCTATCAATTGCATCAAGTTATTTAGATCACTTACAAAGCAATTCAGAGAAAGCATACCTTCTCAAAGTGACCACTCCTGATGTAATAGTCAGCTAAAGAGCACCAGAGCTTTCCAAGCTGGTCTGTGAAGCGAGTGAGGCCTCCTCGGATGATGGCTCCCACATTTAAAGAGGTCACCTTATCAGGATTCTGGGAGATCAGGTCGCATAGCTCGTGCCACAGCTGTCCAAGAATTAAATGAAGAAACTCAATTTTCCTGGTCAGCTTAGAAAAGAAAGGGGTCCAACTGTGTAGTGCTTGCATGAGAATAAAATCTTACTTGATAGTTGGACTTGCCCTCCTTGGACACAAAACTTTCGTCATTGACAACAGCTGCAAGGCGCACAGCTGCTTCATCCAAACGGCCAACAGACCGCAAATAATCAATGTATTCCTCTGCATTCTCTGGAGAAAGCTACATTGTACAAGGGGCAGACAGCATATTTTGACATTTCAAAACCTGTTAAATAAAACATAAGTGACCTTTTGCTATATAATAATATAATAATTTGGCAATTTTGTACATAAATACAAATTAACATCCTCTGGTCTAAAACAGCAGATCTAGTAGCCCCTGACTTAAATGAGAATCTTCAGACATTTTCAAGCATTTTCATATATTCTGACAAATCATACCACTTTGTCATGTAATATAGAGTGACACCCATTGCCATTAGTTACCACAGATACATTGCTAACTATGTTCTCACCTTAAGGTACCTGCGGTACACCCGGATGGCTGTCTCAGGCAGGGGCAGGTTACGAACAAAGCGGAGATAAAGAGGCCAGATGCGTGGGTGCTGAGTAACAGGAAGAGCTCGGAGTGCACGGTCAAATGTTTGACGACTTCTTGTGATCTTGCATTGAGACACAAGGAACTGGCAGTAATCAAGCCATATTCTAGGCATCTAGTGTAAGGAAACACAGATAGTTACTATCAAACACAATTTTCTCAGACTACAATGTTATGTATTTTCGTACTGAGGCTGTTTGTATGAAGTATTACCTTATGCATGAACACCAGTGCCCTTTCATGGCAATTATTGATCTCTTCATAGCCAGGGTCAGTGATACATTTCCCTTTGACTTGTTTTCGTCTTTCTCTCAGATAATTGTACCACAATTTATAGCTGTAAATGAAAGACAGATGGATTAGATAATGAGCAAATATTACAATAGAAAATTGTAAAATCGGTCTAGTCATAAACTAGATGAAAGTTAAATGCACTTATCCAAATCTTTTAACTATGGAACATAATAATGGAGCCATTTTAACCAGTGATGATACTTTAGAAGAAAGCCCATCTTCATCAAAAGGACAAGACTGCTAATTGGCTTTGTAGGTATCTATACCCACCTGCTTTTAGTATAATGTGGATGCTTTTATTATGATAAACTTATAGTTACCTGCCCGGCAGCTCCTTCAGAGCCCGCTCATAAATCATGTTCAGGGTGGATTTAGGTCCGTTCTGTTTGAACTCGATGTACCTCATCCAGCATTTGACTGAATACGGGTTCCTGATGATCTCCTCCTCATAAGGGAGGTCATCGTCCTCCTAAGAGACCCAGAAAAAGCAGACAAGAGTTGGGCTACGTTTGCTAAAGCTAACATCGGCGTGGCGACGTCAAATCTACACATCACGACCGCAGAGTATAAATGAAACATGAACAAAATAAAGATAGCGAGATGCCGCGACTTCAATGAACCAAGCATGTCTGAGAGCAAATCTCTTGGTTGTAATCCTTTATTAATGAACCACAGCAAGCTAACTTCAACACAGTTGCACACACATAGCCAAGCTAGCACTATAGTAAAAGTTATCTAGGTAACACTTTAATAATGACATTATAGGTTGTTGTGTGGCTTACAAAGATAACATCCGTTTTTCCGGTTAGGGAAGGCATCCCGAAGAGAAAGATCGCTCGAGATAGAAAAAAAACCCCAAAGTGAAAAAGCTATCTTCTGCTAACACTAGCCTCCAGACTTCTCAACGCATGTAGCGCGCACTGATACTTCCGGCTTCGTCACAGTGTACGTAAACGCGTAACAATCAACAAAACAACAAGTCTCCAAGTATTTGCAGTTCCGAAATGTTCACAGTAAGAAAGCGTCTAGAAATTAGTGTTATTCTTTTTACTTATTCCTTTATTCCTTATATTTAGTGCAACTGTACAGTGAAAGTGTATTACAGCAAATATCTTATGACTTCTAGACCGACTTGAAAGAAATACTATGGTGTTTTATGTCAGTTTTAAGGTTATGGGGTATAAATATACAACAGCAGTATAATAATAATAATAATAATAATAATAATAATAATAATAATAATAATGCAATAGTTGTCTTTAATACTTGTTAATACTCCAGAATGGCATTTGGATATTGGTTTTCAGGATTACATAGTTTCCTATAGGGCATTTTATTTAGCAGCCAGTGACACACGTGTGGCTCAAGATATCTCTTTCTTGTCCCAGTGGAGAATCCGGTGAAGGAAAAAACTGTCAACACCAAGCCTGTCATGTCGGTACTTAGCAACAATGGCAGTGGCTGTAACTAAGAAGCAAGAGCAAACCTTTAACAAAATACAGGTTTATTGGTTGCCTTTAATTAATAAAAAAAATCTGTGTCTTTTCTGTATTCCTTACATTCTAAAATGCATATTTTAATATAATTTTTGTAGGGTTTTCTTGAAGATCAAATAATTGCAGCCGACCCTCTGCTGGAGGTTTATGGTAATGCCAAGGTTGTTAAAATCTTATAAATGGGATATTGGGGATGCTGCAGATTTAAAAGAAATACTATGGTGAATTTCCAAAAATTCAAAATGATGTCAAGTTATGAGGTTACAATATTTTTTCAAATTATTATCATTATTAATTAAACTATTGTTTTTAATACTTGTTAATACTTCAGAATGGCATTCGGATATTAGCTATGGCTTTCAGGATTACACAGTTGCCTATAGGAAATTTTATTTAGAAGCCAATGCCCGCAATGTCTCAAAACCAGAGTTGCATAGTTTTTCAAGGACACTCAGTTTCCATAACAGCAACAACATCCTTAGAGTCAAATGTAGCACGAGGATAAAGATCTTTGATATTCGAGTGGGACTTATTATAGGTCTTATCTCAGCCTGGTTGGCAAATCTTACTCTGCTCCTTATAAGGTAAGGTGTAACACGCCTTGAACTCTATGGAAAGGGCCGTACATTCAGTTTTATTAGAGGAATATGAGATGTGCCAATGTTCTGCAACTGTATACCAGCGCCTCTTGGGTGCTTCTCCAAAATTAAGTTCCATTCCTGGCTATGAGCATGTCTAATTGGAAGAGTAAGGAGAGACAACTTCACATTATATTATGTTGAAATCCTTCTCAAGTAAATCAGAATCTAAATTTGACAAAATAATTTATTGGAGCTAATTAATGGTTTAAAACCCTGCATATGTATGGCACAGCATCTATTTTGGGACATACTTTAGACATTACACATCGCACATACAGTTCATGAGCAGAAATAAAGTTACATCGAACGCTTCTCGTTAAAACATTTGTCATAATATGTACATACAGTATGTGAGGGACTTACAATTCTAATTCTTAGTTATTTTACTAATATTTAAGAAACCCACTACGGGTATTCAATTTTACTGCATTTCAAAGATTTGAAATCTGGACAAGCTCTGACACGCAATACCAGTGACATTTGAGTTAGCCTTACTAAAGGGCAAATGCTTTATGGGTTCAAAAAGGTAAGGTAAGGCACAAGTACTTAAATATATTATTTAAATATATATTTGTCAAAATAGCTTTGTTTTTGTCTTATAGTATACCATACAAAGTGTATGGTATACAAATTGTACAATGCCTCATGCATTTCATGCAGAAATTCAACTTGAAGGTGTCATTTATCTTATTTTCCATCTTTTATTTATTGTTTTACTAAAATGTACTAAAAATCTTATCCCAGCTTCTTGGATTAATCTAACATTTTCAGTTTCCAGTTTTCTATTTTGTTACTATTTTGACAGTTAAGTGAGGTTATAGCTTTAGCACACAAAAAAAGCTTACTAAACCTGTAATGTTACAAGATAGGTCTTAAGATGACAAGGATGCTTGACCAAATCGAGTGGTGGACTGCTGCTGACCAGGCAGTCCCAACCCCTATAAAAGCAGCAGCTTCAGTCTCCTCTGAGAACTGACAGGCAACCCACACAGGTTAGTGTTTTTTATGTGTGTTTATGCTCACCTAATTTGCTTTTACTTAAAATTATGATAATGTCATGTGACTCTCAAGTAATCTTATAGGGCTATCATAAATAAAATATGTTGCTTTATGTGGTAAAACAACAAGAAAAAAAAACGTTTTGCTGCTGCTTTTGATTCAGAAAAGCTTTTTAGTAGATCTGTTCTATGCTTTCATCTATGAAAATAGTTCACTGGAATCACATAAGAGTAACTCTTTATAGAAACATGAAAGTTTGCTAAAATAGGTCAAAAGTCAAGTAATATGACTGTTGTGTACTGATGTATGTACTGCAGAGTGGAATACATTTGAATTGTTTGTTCTCTTCAATGATTATGTAAATCTTTTTTTGACAGCATCCTTAGACAACAACAGGTCCGTGTCAATCAGTTGGGATAAGCTGTGGTAAGACATATGCACAACAGCAGGACTCCCATATTATTCCAACATAAACACTTAAACTCACTTGAATTAATCACAATGAAATGTATTCAGAGTAATTCAGACTTTTTGTCTTTTCAGTCCAGAATAAAGTGCCACCATGAGCACTGACTCAGAGATGCAGCAGTATGGGCCTGCGGCCATATACCTCCGCAAGCCTGAGAAGGAGAGGCTTGAGGCTCAAAATACTCCATTTGATGCCAAAACAGCCTACTTTGTGGCTGAACCTGAGGAAATGTATCTCAAGGGTAAACTCGTCAAACGAGAGGGTGGCAAAGCTACAGTTGAGACACTTTCAGGAAAGGTATGTAAACGATTACTACATCAAAAATTATTTTGGAAAGTTAAATATTATTATATCCATGCAATAAAAGAACATTTAAAATACTGTCTGAGTAAAACTGTTTTTTTTACTGTACTTTTATCATATAGTCAATCACAGTAAAAGAGGATGACATCCATCCAATGAATCCTCCAAAGTTTGACAAGATTGAGGACATGGCCATGATGACCCACCTCAATGAGCCTTGCGTGTTGTATAACCTCAAAGAGCGTTTTGCATCATGGATGATCTATGTGAGTGTTCTCTTACAGCAGCATGAACATACAGATTAAAAAATGTAATTACTAATAGAGCTTTTTCTATACGACCAAGTTCAGTTTGAAATGATGTGTCAAACATATAAAAATATGAGAAGCAATCAAATTTTCTCTTTTCAGACTTACTCTGGCCTGTTCTGCGTTGTCGTGAATCCCTACAAGTGGCTTCCAGTATACGATGCTCAGGTTGTTGTGGCATACAGAGGCAAGAAGAGAGTTGAGGCTCCACCCCACATCTTCTCCATCTCTGATAATGCCTATCAGTTCATGCTCACTGGTAAGATATTTTATTTTGAGATTAAATTAACCTTTACATGACCCAAAGCAGAAAGAAATGTGGCCTGAAATGTGAACGTATTTTATAACAACAGAGTATTTTTTTCATTTCAGATCGTGAGAACCAGTCTATCCTTATCACGTGAGTAATATATAAATAGCAGTGAAACGTTAAAGGGCATAGAAACATAGGGCTCAAGATATCTCTCTCTGTTCCCAGTGGAGAATCTGGTGCAGGAAAGACTGTCAACACCAAGCGTGTCATCCAGTACTTTGCAACAATTGCAGTGGCTGGAGCTAAGAAGGCTGAGCCAGCAGCTGGCAAAATACAGGTTAATTGGTTGCTTTTAGTGAAAAAAGTCAGTGTCTTTTATGTAATCTTCGCATTTACCAAGATATATATATTTTAATGTCTTTTTATAGGGTTCGCTTGAAGATCAAATCATTGCAGCTAACCCTCTGCTAGAGGCTTATGGTAATGCCAAGACTGTGAGGAATGACAACTCCTCTCGTTTTGTAAGTGTTAAAGGCAAAAAACACACAACAACTCTGAGCTGCATATGGCTAACTTAAATCTGATATGTGTAGGGTAAATTCATTAGAATTCACTTTGGAACCA
>JAOXYL010000045.1:7934263-7945960 GCA_028564955.1 Terapon puta
CTGGATGAGGCTGAGAACCTCGCCATGAAGGGTGGCAAGAAGCAGCTCCAGAAACTGGAGTCCAGAGTATGTACTGCTTGTAGTATTAATAATAATAATAATGATACTTGTTTTAAGATGTACATCAGTTTAAATGAATCAAATCTATAAAACTGGATTTGCATGCATCCTATGTTTTTTATTCTTTTTTTATTTATTCTGATTATATTGATTTATCATCACAATTTAGGTGCGTGAGCTGGAAGCTGAAGTTGATGCTGAGCAGAGACGTGGAGCTGATGCTGTTAAGGGTGTCCGTAAATATGAGAGGAGAGTGAAGGAGCTGACCTACCAGGTAGGTATATTCAATATAAAGCGCCTTTAAGTCTTTACTCTGTTTCATTTACAGTGATTTATTTGTGTAGACTGAGGAGGATAAGAAGAATGTAACCAGACTTCAGGATTTGGTGGACAAGCTGCAGCTCAAAGTCAAGGCTTACAAGAGACAGGCTGAGGAGGCTGTAAGTCAACTACATTTAAATGACCAATCACTGAATTCAGAATAAATTATTCTTAGCTGACTTGTAATTATCTCTGTACAATTCCAATTCCCTCACAGGAGGAGCAGGCCAACACCCACATGTCCAGGCTGAGAAAGGTCCAGCATGAGCTGGAGGAAGCCCAGGAGCGTGCTGACATTGCTGAGTCTCAAGTCAACAAGCTGAGAGCCAAGAGCCGTGATGCTGGAAAGGTAATGATTTCTGAATTCACATTTCACAGATTGGCATAATTTTACTTGGAATCATAAGTATTTTTTATCATGTATAGTACTGAAGAAATCTTCAATTACTTAAAATGTCAACCCTAACATAATCTCATTTTTCATGCTTTATTTTCAGAGTGAGTCTGCTGAATAAGAGACCACATCAAAATGAAGCCATTCGACAGAGTTTATAAAATATGAACCAACTGTTGAATTGTTTTTACATTGTAACTATTTAATAAACATTTTGCGACTTACTCAATACCATTTACTCTGTACTCTTCTATTACACTTGCTTATACCTGTATATATGTGAAGGGAGGCTACATAACCAAACAATTTCAAGAGTAATAACTATGCACTGTCTAACAGAATGACATACACAAAGGCAATTTGTAGTTTATATTCATGTCTGAAGTTTCACTCCATACATGTTACCTCAAGAACTTACTGTCAAAAGTAGCATGTTATTTTATCATACACATAATACACACATAATGTAATCTGCAATGAAGGAAGCTGAAAAAAAATTATAGTATAGTATAGTATAGTATAGTGTTACGGACTAAACTACACAACCAGAAAGACTTAAAACATCTTACAGAAGGCATCACTAGAGAAGAATTCTCTGTTGTGGATTTATCCTGACATATGAGCCCAGCCTTGCAAATGCCACTCTGCTTTTCATCATGCTATATCACCTTACCTTCTTGGAAAATATGTGCAGGGAAAATGGGGCAATTTTTAAATCTGATATTGTTTGCAAAGATTTCTTGCCATTGTCCAAACAAGTTACAGATATAACTACAGGAGAAGAAGGGTAAATTTGCAGTGATGCACTATAACAGACACAAGCCAGTTCATAAGTACCACCTGATCCACCATAAAAACTTGGCAAAAAAAAAGAGGTTTTCTTTGTTTTGGCCTGATCTTTAAACTCAAATGATGGACTCTACCTAACCCTAACCCTACCTGTGCCTCTCATCAAGCAAGATAAAGCTATAATCAACCTAAAGATTCACCTAAAGATATAACTGCAATACCCAAAACAAATTTTTCTTAAACATACATTAGATTCAATATCGCAACATTATTTATCATTACAATTTATACTTATTTTTGGTCTTATATGAGTTGGCAGCTCATCATATAGCACCCCTCCAACTGTAATGGAAAGAACAGCAGTGTGAATTTTGTATCAGATATCTTGGACATGTGTGCCCAGCAACTAGACACCAGAGACATTCTGACGCTTCTCCAACATTAGGACTCCAAACTGGCAGCGGTATCAAAATGAAACAGACACAACTGACCATGATAAAGTATCTCAAATGAAATCAATCTTATTCTATATTAATCCAGACCGGTTGGGGGAGCTTGCTGGGGAGCGCCAAATGGCCGGCCTTGACCCCTGGGAGCCTGGTTGGAAACAGCCTGAGTTTCCAGGCAGAGGATAAGAGAAGGATAAGGGCTAAGCTACGAGAAACTTCTCAGCGTTTATCGCTAACTAGGTGATTCCTATGCCTGCTATGACCTGGACTACATCATCACCAACATTTACAGTGTCACCCCCCCCTTAAATAGGTTGCCACATTACCAATCAGAATCTGGGGATGAACAAAGAAGTCAGCCCATTGTTCTTTGCTCTGAAGTTGGGCACAACAAGGACCACTAGGCTGTGGCCATCAAGGCCGGGACAGACCACTATCCCCTCACATTCCCCATTAATGTTCGTTGAACAGGATTAATGCACTGGCTGCTGGCCCTAATGGCATCCCTGGATGAGTGCTCAGGGCATGTACCAGGCAGCTGACTGAGATCTTGATCTCAACCTGTCACTGACCAAAGAAGCCCTCCACACGTTTCAAAATCACTCAACTGTGGGGAGACTGAACAACTTCCATCCTATTGCACTTAATCCCACCATCAGTAAGTGCTCCATGAAGCTGTTCCAAGCTCATATCATTCCTCTCAATTTACCTACTACAATATTGAGTTTTAAGAGGACACCATGGGGTACACTCTGAGCTCCCTCATCTGGACAACAGTGAGAACTACGTCAGATTGCTGTTCATCAACGTCTGTTTAGCATTCAAACACCAACACACGCTCATCTGTCTCATCAGCTTCTGGGGAACATGTACTACTACATTATCAAGAGCATCCTTATCAATTGCTCCACATTCTTATTATTATTTGACAGTGGCAAACCACAATCAGCAGACAGAAAAAACAATGTATCCAGAGACTATACTCTTGTGATCTAAGTAAATGGCCGGATAGCTATAGCTGATGTGCTATACAGTATATCTATATAATGATGTACTGTCTAGTATAAAAATAGTTTAAAATTACTATTATGCTACTAGTGACTGCTGTCACTGTTCTGAATCTGTCTGTAAGTTAAGCTAAAACAAATCACTTACCAGAATGCAAAACCGACACCTCTAACAAGATGCTGTCTGAGATTGTGGAAGGACTTAACAGTGAGTCAATGACATTTTGTGACAGTGAGACATACACTGTTATGGAATGACAATAAGCTTAAAACCATCACAGGAATTTAAGTGCTCTCTTGCGGCTACTTGTTGGCTCGGGTGCCCACAATGCTCAGAGTGTTCAGAGAGGTTACAGTCATTATAAATTAATGGGAATCCTAATAGCACTCTAAATTTATGACTAGACTGCTTGTAGCCAACAATGTCCATTCATACACACAGTGCTGACTGATTTATTTGAAAAGAAACCAGGCTCATGATAAATGTCACATTAGCCAGCAGTAGTAACTCAGGTGTTTCTATGTAATTTAAAAACTGTCATCGACTGACACTGTCGACAATTTTATTGTTGTGTATTTAAGGTGTGTAACTTGAACAATATCTTTGATGATACTGCTGCTGATTTTATTTTCTTTTTCTTTGTTTCAGACTTAAAATGTTGAGTAAGAGAGATCTGGAGTTCATAAAATATGAACAATGTTGCTGTGATTTGTTCAAATTAATTAAGACTTTTCTTGACCCTACTGCTGTTTTTTCTTCAGTTTATTTATTTTTGTTTGTTTGGTGTTTTTTTGTCTTCCGAATAAAAAATGCACCAAGGCAGCTCATTTTAATTTGATTATAAGACCAACTTTAGAATGTGAAAGGGTATCACAATGGTTTATACTACACTATACTCACATTTTCTCCCAAGAAAATGTAGGAGAAACTGGTTCTGGTCCACCTGCGCTCACATGTGAGCTCCTTCATGGACTATCATGTTTGCCATCAGAGTGGCTGACACTGCCATCTACTCCCTTCACACCTCCCTCACTCCCCTGGAAAAGTCTGGAAGTGCTGTGATCATGTTTTTTTTATTTCTCTAGTGAATTAAGCACCATCCAGGAGCATAATAGCTAAGCTGTCATGCCTGTTGGATAACACATCCCACCATCTTTGGGACTATGGGGCTCCTTCAGTGGCCAGCTGATCCATCCATGGTGTGTGAAGGAGAGGTACTGCAGGTCCCTCCTGCCTGCTGCTGTCAGACTGCACAATAAACAACACTCCTGCTAGACTTTAGATATTTGTTTGTTTGTTTATATATGTATATTTTTCAGATATATCCTCTATGTGCTATGTATATGTATAGGTATAACTGTTCATTTTTAGTTTTAATTTATTTTATATTCTGCTTTGTATATTTTCCTACTGTTATCCACACCGTATCTTGCCAAATGCAGATAAATGTAATGTAAAGTTTTCCCCTTTGGGACAAGCAAAGGGTTATCTTTTCTTATCTTATCTTAAGCCTTTTCATTCAGACAGAAAACAAGTTATATAAACTAATTTACACAAGATGTGAATGAGTCCAACTGCATCACTAAGGTGGCTTTTATGATACAGAATTACAATTTGAAGGGCATGGATGTAACTTAATACTGTGTACACTAGGTTACAATATGTTACAACCAGGAAGGATTAATTAATAGTAGTTAAAGGTGATCTTGCCTTTGTGCCACTGAACCCTCACAGTGTGCATAGGAAGCACAGGTGTTGGGGGACCTTGGAGCAGATGCTATTTTTGTGGACACTGGCCATTTCCTTTTGTATACCAAGGTATTTTTAGGATTTAACTTGGGCTTTGTTGTGCTTGGTGACAACTGTTGGGGAGTGGCTGCCAAGACACTGGACGTAAAGACAATTTCTTATTGTTCTGAATAACACAGATGGTATCATATGACCATTCATAACAGCTGTCTGCAAGTCTTTAAAGACTAAATGACTTATTTGACACCCTGCAATGATACTTCTAAACTAAAGAAAATAGCTACGCTTGGTTGATTTCAGCCACTTCAGTTTGTGGTTCATCAGAATATTCGAGTTGACCACTGTTTGTTAGTAAGATTATTTCAATATAAAGAAAGCTTTTTTGCAACATGCTTATTATCAGCATATTCACTAAACTTTACTGTTAGACTCACCTCAACCAACTTTCTTTTTCCTTCATGCAAATCTCTTCACAAATGTTTCCATTTCATGTTCAGAGTTTTGTTCTAGCTTGTCAATTACATATGTCCTGAAAACCTGTTTTGTCTGTGCCCTTTATTCTGAAAGTTGGAAAACTTAATCAAACAAAGAAGAATCGATAGAGCTTGATGAATACAACACTGTCAGTGTCACTATCCAGTCATGAAAGAGGCCAACACACTTTTAAACCTTCTCAAGCTCCTCCTCCAAGGACGTGTTTGGTATGATATATTTTAGTTCAGCTGCTTAGTGCGCAGGCTCATCTACAAGAATCTACCCTACTCAAGGACATACAAAGGAGAGGATTTGTCAGAGCAGTCTGTCTCCACTTATGTCTGTCCTTCTTGACCTTCTAAGAAAGTGATAGGTCCATTTACTTGATTTCATATTTAGAAACTGACTCATAATAAATGTAACAGTTGCTGCAAGCATAAAATTATGCTTAGTGGTGTATAACATTTACTACATGTGGAGTTCTCTATAATACTGTAAAAAAATAATTCTGCCCCTTATATTTTAAGAATGTTCTGTTATCCTCAAGCACAACATACATACATTTATCACATTTGTTTTTCTTTAGATTGCAGCTGCAGTAATTAAAAAACAAACTTAATTTTGGATGTAAGTGTTTAAGTTGACATATGTGTATACATTCAAGGTTACACAGCACATAGCCGCAACTAAAATCTATAATAAGCCACCTAGCCGCAGCTTTAGAAAATCTTCATCTTACCAAAATAATCTAATGGAACGATAGACAGATGTTTGTATGACACATGCAAACTGAGAATTAGTATTAAAACATAACTTAACCATACCATCTAATGTAGGACACCAAAGCTTCCTAAAACAAGCTGTCTAAAAAAACAACGACAGACTTTTGACCTTACTCGTATAGTATGTCGGACACATGCTATTAAGGTAAGCCGAAAAAAACTGAACACCTTTAACCTTACTTGAATAGCTTGTCTGCAACACATGAGTGAACAATGGACCACATATCTATTAAGGTCACAAGGGTGACATTCCTCAAGGCCATCTCCTTTTTTGAAGAAAAGTAGCTGGGTAAATATAAGAGGCAATAACTCAATTCAGTATTCCTGATTTTAAAAAAAAGCACAAAGACTTTGGATAAAAGCAAAAGCAGAATGTATTTTTCATTATCTATTATACATTACATTTTTAACTTGTATTAATTGTAGATACACTTTTAATTCATGGTACTATTACAGTTCTGGCATCTGTAACATCTTGTTTATTGGCAGAGGACTTATTTTCGGTCTTATCCCATCTTACATGGCAACTGTTCATCCACTACGTTCCAAGGTGATACGCAATCCCTCCTCAGCTTTTATGGAATGGCGCTCAGCCTCAATTTTATTTCAGACATCTGAGATGTGCGGCCATCCTGCAACTGTATACCAGTGACATTTACATGCTTCTCCAAAACCAAAGCATGTGCCTGGCATTACATACTTAAGCAAGATTATTATTACTAAGATTGAAATTACATTTCATTATTGAAAGAAGTAGGTGACAGATCTGTCTGTTAATGACTAAGACAAGAATATTGTTTTTGTTGTACAGACATTTCAAATCCATTCCCAAGATGTCCCTAACAAATTGTCACCAGTTAGTTGATTGCTATTTGCCAGGATATACCCATACTGTAAAATGATTTTTAAAAAATCAAAATAAATAATTAGTTAATTAAAGAAATGACAAAGTTCCTAAAATACTTTTATATCTATGACTCTTAATGGAATTGTTCTGAGCCTGTTTTGTGGAACAGTTGACCCTGTTTTACTGTATTACCAAATCTGTGTTTGACCTGCAAATGTACACCCAAGATGTGTGAGTGCTTCTCCAAAACTGGAAAACATATCGTAATTTTTTTTTTTTTTACAAAAGTACAATCATAAAAACAATATATCAGAACATGCATATTGTAGCTTGATTAACAATCTGTATTGATAACCGAAATCACAATAACCAAGTCATTATGGTTTAAAAAATAATCATTCTCAACATGTGCAATATTCATATATTTTTCAATTGATGTAATTGTTATATTTTTAAAACTAGTGTTCGTCTTCAGTACTAAACATTAATATGTATCAATTTTACAGAATATTCCATAGCAGTTAAAAATCCAAAAATACTAAAAACCTCCATTTTATATTTTTTTATTAAATTCATTCTTGTATAAGCTTTGTTGAATATTTATCTATTAATGTATGAGTGCATTAATAAATGTAGAATGCAGTAGTTTGTAAGTAATATATTATAATATATTTGATATATGTTAACAAATATTATGTATTTAACATTTAGTTTAAAAGGTGGCATTTATGTGATCAGGTCATTTAAAAAAAAAAAAAAATTCTAGCAGTATGTTTTTTGACCATTCAGTTGGGCACATGGAGAAAATACCTTGTGCAACAAATGTGTGTACAAGGCAGTATCAATCATTGTAAATGTCAATGTCACAGGCTTAGCGGCAACATGACAAGAATGCATGACCAAAATGAGCAGGGCACACCTACTAAAGAGACAGTCCTTCCTCTATAAAAGAGACTGCTTTGGACTCTGTCAATAACTGGTAGGCTTCCAACTCAGGTAAGTGCATCAACTTTAATTGGTTAGTACTTTGTATGTGAGTAATTGATCAATAAAGTATTTGATAGAGCATGTCAGCATGAGGATTTCTGGAGAGTAATATATATTTCTATAGATTTATGTACTCATTGTCCATTTGTTAACAGGATCAAAAGAACAGACCTGACTGTATTCCATCTTCTGTTTGGGACCAGAGGAGGTAAATTATGGTTTATTTTGGGTGACATTTACTATTTCAAAACACACCTCACCTTATAGGCCACCTTATAGACCTAACAACAATATTTTTAGATTTGATAAAACAAACATTGCATGAATTAATAATATATGATCTGTCCTTATTATACAGTCACATAAGGTGCCATCATGAGCACAGACGCGGAGATGGAGGCCTATGGCCCTGCGGCCATTTACCTCCGAAAACCAGAGAAGGAAAGAATTGAAGCCCAGACTGCCCCATTTGATGCCAAAACAGCCTACTTTGTTGCCGACCCTGATGTGATGTATGCCAAGGGTAAACTCATCAAAAGAGAAGGTGGCAAAGCCACAGTTGAGACGCTGGAGGGAAAGGTAAGTGCAAGATTTGCTTTTATATCATAGATAACTGAAATTCATTTAGTTAAACTGCTACAGATGGGATACAAGTCAAAGGAGAAAACAATGTAAAGTGTCTTAAGTTTTGGGCCACCACATGCTGCCAGAGCAGCTTCTGTGCACTTGAGCATTGATTCTCCAAGGCTCTGAACTTTACTGTAGAAATACAGTGACAGTTTTCAAAGATATTGTCTTATTTGGTGATGATGGTGGTAGACACCACTGTCTACAAAGTTGAACAAGAATGTCCCATTAGTGTTTAGTTGGGTTGATAACATCTGAACTCTCTGAAGCTACTGCTATCTGTGCCCCAGCAATGAACCCTCTTTCAAAGTCACGTACATGTCTTGCCATCTTGATACAAAGAACCACCTGGGCCTGGGAATTTTTCTGGATCTTACATTATTGTACCCTTCTGTGCACATTTGTGGAAGCATCTGCATTTGCCATCTTGCTCTACTTATTTAATCAGGTTTTTTCCTTTAACCTGCCACCTGTCTTTGTATAATGTTATCTCAACTAACTTTGTAAATATTTCAGCATTAATATTATTATCAATTATTTGATATTTAATTTTCTTTTCTTTTGTATTTCCTATTCAGACTCTCACTGTAAAAGAGGATGACATTCATCCCATGAACCCTCCCAAGTTCGATAAGATGGAGGACATGGCCATGATGACCCACCTCAATGAGCCATCTGTGCTGTATAACCTCAAAGAGCGTTTTGCATCATGGATGATCTATGTAAGCTTCAGTCTCATTGTATGTGTGTTTATGTCTTTAAAGCAGATGCATCAGATGTGATGATGTTTCTGTCTTTGGTACTATAGACCTACTCTGGGTTGTTCTGCGTTGTCGTGAACCCCTACAAGTGGCTTCCTGTGTATGATGCTGTAGTTGTGGCAGCATACAGAGGCAAGAAGAGGATTGAGGCACCACCCCACATCTTCTCCATCTCTGACAATGCCTATCAGTTCATGCTCACCGGTAAGATCCACGTTACCACAGAAGATAAGTGGATGCAATGAAGAAGAATCTTAACTGTAATTTGAGTAATTTGATTGTATATGCTTATATTTCAGATCGTGAGAATCAGTCTATCCTTATCACGTGAGTATAACACGTATATATAAGTATAAAATTTAATTTATAAATTTGTCATAAAAAAGTTTGAGGAACTTCATGACTATCTTGCTAAATAAAGATTATACTTGAATCCCCCAGTGGAGAATCTGGTGCAGGAAAGACTGTCAACACCAAGCGTGTCATCCAGTACTTTGCAACAATTGCGGTGGCTGGAGCTAAGAAGGCTGAGCCTGGCAAAATGCAGGTAAAATTGTGCTAAAAATCTTGTTTGTAGTTGATTGCTGAAGATTGCTGAATCATTTAATACATCTCATAATGTCTCTTTGTAGGGTTCACTGGAAGATCAAATCATTGCAGCCAACCCTCTACTAGAGGCTTATGGTAATGCCAAGACTGTGAGAAATGACAACTCCTCTCGTTTTGTAAGTATTCTTAATATGGCCTTTCACTTAACTATGCCTGTTGTTACATACTTACTGACATTTTATGGTAAATGTTTAGGGTAAATTCATCAGAATCCATTTTGGCTCTACTGGCAAGCTGGCCTCAGCTGATATTGAAACATGTAAGTTCTAGTTATTTCCCTTTTTTAGTTGTCAACATAAGCAACAATTGGTTATAGAAATGTGGTGTCTTGAATTGCCTGATGCGCATTCATCATCAATCTTTTATGTCTAACGAATACTCACAGATCTGCTAGAGAAGTCCCGTGTCACCTTCCAGTTGTCTGCTGAGAGGAGCTACCATATCTTCTATCAGCTGATGACTGGTCACAAGCCTGAGCTACTGGGTATGTTAGTAAACAAGTAAATCAAAAAGTAAAGTGAAAATAAAAGTATAAAGAGTGTGTGATCACGTATGTGTTTCCTCTATTTTCTTCTAGAGGCCCTACTGATCACCACCAACCCCTATGACTATCCAATGATCAGTCAGGGTGAAATCACTGTAAAAAGCATCAATGATGTGGAGGAGTTCATTGCAACTGATGTAAGTTGATAGTAAATTGTATAATAACAGCAGCTGAATGTTAGAATAACTGATTTTCTGAAAGGATATGCTGTGTATGAATTGCAGACTGCTATTGACATCTTGGGCTTCAGTGGTGAAGAGAAGGTAGCCATCTACAAGCTGACTGGAGCTGTGATGCATCATGGCAACATGAAATTCAAGCAGAAGCAGCGTGAGGAGCAGGCAGAGCCTGATGGCACAGAGGGTAATTTGACATTATTGTCATATTATGGCATCTTAAATCAATGCGCATTAAGTAGCAAAACTAGAAATATGGTATCAACCTGTACCATCAGAATGTAATCACAGCTAAATCACACTGGGTTGTATTTGTCAAATCCTATTTACAAAGAGCAGTGAAGAGGCCATATTGTCCTTGCCAAAATACCGGACAAGGAAAAAAAACAAAACTACCAAAAGATTTTTTGATTATTGATTTGATAACAGTCCAAATATTTTATGACACTTAAATAGCACTGTGGGAGGGACAAATGAGTTTTCAGCAGTTTCACAATGGGGATTATAGTAATATTAGAGTTTACATTATTGATTCAGGGACTTCACAATCCTAGGTAAAATTTTGTAAATTTCTTTGCATAATGAAGAAGTTTGTTTCTTTATCAGAGGCTGATAAAATCGCCTACCTGATGGGCCTGAACTCAGCTGATATGCTGAAAGCTTTGTGCTACCCAAGAGTCAAGGTCGGAAATGAAATGGTGACCAAAGGTCAGACTGTGCCACAGGTAACAAAACAGATTTTTTTATGTAACAATTTACAGAAAAAAGACATACATGCCTTTTAATATGAACATATTATTCTAAGAAATCACTTTATTAAAATTAAAATTTTTGTTTGTAGGTCAACAACGCTGTCAGTGCTCTGTGCAAGTCGGTCTATGAAAAAATGTTCTTGTGGATGGTTGTCCGTATCAATGAGATGCTGGACACAAAGCAGCCAAGACAGTTCTTCATTGGAGTGTTGGATATTGCTGGATTTGAGATCTTTGATGTAAGTACATAAAAACTAAAAAACTAATCTTCAGTGATGATATATAAATACTACATACCCAGCGAACCTATTATCTCTTTCCTAAAGTTCAACAGCTTGGAGCAACTCTGCATCAACTTCACCAATGAG
>JAOXYL010000045.1:7952263-7967852 GCA_028564955.1 Terapon puta
TTTCAGGCTGCCATGATGGCTGAGGAGCTGAAGAAGGAGCAGGACACCAGTGCTCACCTGGAGAGGATGAAGAAGAATCTGGAGGTCACAGTCAAGGACCTGCAGCACCGTCTGGATGAGGCTGAGAACCTCGCCATGAAGGGTGGCAAGAAGCAGCTCCAGAAACTGGAGTCCAGAGTATGTACTGCATATAAACAGTCCCAGATTGTTTGATAAATAAAAAATACACTTTCAATGCATCAAATAAACTTTGCCTTTCTTTCTCTACACCAAACATGAAAGTTCAAGCCACAAAATTTGAATTATTCATCACTGTATTACAGGTGCGTGAGCTGGAAGGTGAAGTTGAAGCCGAACAGAGACGTGGAGCTGATGCTATCAAAGGGGTCCGCAAATATGAGAGAAGAGTGAAAGAGCTGACCTACCAGGTAAATTCATTTTCACTATAAATATAATAACTCCTTAATTGCAGTGGGGTAGCTATATGCTGGGAATAAAACCCTACTAAACCCAAATGCTTATCCAATTATAACTGGGTAAGTGACCCTGCCTCAACAAATGCATTACAGAAGGTTGAGGGAGAGGTTAATCCATCAGTCACAGCATAAACATATGTTACTTACTTATTTTTAAAAAATGACTGTGATTCATTGTTATTGACAAACTATAATGAATACAAATACTTGATTCTGCTTCAACACTCCATTGACTATTTTTTTATTTTTTTTATTTGTGTAGACTGAGGAGGACAAGAAGAATGTAACCAGACTTCAGGATCTGGTGGACAAGCTGCAGCTCAAAGTCAAGGCTTATAAGAGACAGGCTGAGGAGTCTGTAAGTAAACTAAACTCATTTGGCTAGTCATTTGCTGTCCACTTAATAAGGATGTCACCATTAACTAAATTAATACAATGCTAAACCTTTCACAGGAGGAACAAGCCAACACTCACATGTCCAGGCTCAGGAAGGTTCAGCATGAGCTGGAAGAAGCTCAGGAGCGTGCTGACATCGCTGAGAGTCAAGTCAATAAGCTGAGAGCCAAGAGCCGTGATGCTGGAAAGGTATATCTTTCATTCTCTTTGACAATGCCATATATCAACTATATGTATATCCTTCATCATTTCAATTTATGCATGATTTTACATTCTAATGTGAGATGTATAATATCTTTATCTTTAAGTGTATATGGCACTTGCTATACTGCCGATAACAAATCAGCATCTTTGTGCAAGAATATCAAAGCATAAACTTAATAATAATGCATTCCTACAAAACACTGCCTCAATACATCACTCTTTCTTTCAGGGAAGTGACTCTGCTGAATGAGACACAAGATCCAGCTGAGAAGAGTTCATATAATATGAGCCCCTGAGAATTTTCTTCTGTAAATCTTTCAATAAATGTTAAACATATCTCAACTGGTCTGCTTTCTTGGTGATATTATTGTTGTAATTTCAATTAAGATCAAATGTCACACTTCAAGTAATCAAGAGATACATTAACTAGTAATCAGGTTTAACATAGTTTCTGTTTGTACTGATGTACTTTATTATCATATTTTTACAGTATGCCGGTGTTACATTTAACTCAAACCTACATACATACATACATATGTGAAACATTTAATGGAAATAACCCATATATTCTTGGAACTAAAACATAAATGAATAGCTTCTAATTGGTGTGGGCATATGAGAACATTAAATACAAATTCATATACATTGTTCAATCGATTAATTTCAAAGCCAGTTCTGGACACATTTCATCTCTAAATGTGTCAAACCTGATTACTGTTTATTGCCACCATTTTTCTTGTCTTTCTTTCCAATCCCCTTTCCTTTTCCTTGCTCTGTCTTTGCCCTAACTTTCCCTGGATCCCCTTTGAGTTTTTGTCCTCCATGAGCCATGCCCGCCTGCAGGTGGGCGAGGTGAACCTTCTCAATCAAAGAGAAGCAGTCATCATCTGGACTGATAGGCTCATGTGGGCCTGAAGTTGCAGGATTTGCTTTACTGGTTGCTCCTGAGTTGGGTGACGATGGCCTTGAGCGAGATTTTCTAGGACTCGCATGGCTTGGAGAGCAACTCCTGGACCTGACATGTTCTTTTGGGACAAGGTTTAAGTTGAGGGACACAGGTCTGCCGGGCACTGGGCTCAGAGGGATCACAAGGTTATCTCCAGGAGCTCCCAAAGTCAGGAAGACTTCTGGGAACGAACATTGTTGGTCGATATTTGCCTGTCCCTATGAAAGATAAGAGTCAAATAAGCATTGGTGAAGGCAAACATTTTTTATGAAGACAATAAGCCAAATAAGCCGACAATAAACTCACAGTCTACACAAGTTGTGGCACACTTTACCTGCGATGGTGTGAAGCTCATGGACACCCTCACTGTCATCTGTAAAGAAACAGCATGTTTCTGTAGTCTGTTTCAGGATCACCTTTTTAGGCTTGTATTTATTGGTGGCAAAATGAAGAACAAATTAGACTATAACGATTAGAAAATTACACAAGAGAAGAGCATCACTTTGCCCTTAAGTGAAACCCCTACCAAGGGTAGGCCACCTTGCCTGGTTCACCAAAGTTAGATCTTTTCATTTCCATCAACTACGCCTCTTTCAGTGCAAATCATTATAGAATAACCTGACTTGCAAATGCATGCAGTCTACTAACATCACTTTATATCGCGTTTATTTTCTCTCAGCAGTCACACACCAGGAATAAATCACAACATCAAAACAGGTGAATAATTTACCTGTCCTGGGGAATTTAACTTCTGCTGATATTCTGTCTCAGGGGTAAATGAAGCAGATTTGGGCAGGCCTCTGGGGGAGCCAGATTCAGCATACAGCATTTGGGTTTGAGAGGTGGGTCTAGAACAGTCCTTTCTTGATGTAGTTGGTGTACTTTCAGCCACAGTGATGCGCGGTGGAGAAACCTCACAGAATAAAAAAAGGCAATTCAACTGTCAAGTATTCTGCCATGATAGATGTGATTTAGTATACCATAATGTGGGTATATGGTATATTAAATACAAATATGCTCAATATCTAGAAATTATAGGCATTTCTAAATTAAAATATACCCAGCTCAAGTATTAAACAAGGAGAAATTGCAGTCCAGGTATGACTTTTCTGCCAAGAATAAGTCTTGAATTATAGTATTTTAGACATAAAATGCACCTGAAAACTGATATTAAGGGAGTGCAAGCTTAAAACAACAAGGAAAGAAAATTCACCCAAATTCTTGGACTACCAATAATGTAAATGGTCTGTAACTTACTGAAATAGGCCTTGCATTTCTACCATTCTCTTTTCCTTCAGAATTCCTACTTATCCCTGGCAGGGTAGGAAGTGCGACACGCTGATCGTCTAGCCGTCGCGCCTGACTGGAGGAGAGGATTTTGAACAATGCGTCAGCGTCTGCACCTGTTACAGAGGGTAAAGAGTTATTTATAGGACGTCCCAGAGACAGAAAAAACATACTTGACATGATATGCCAGTGTTTTTCTGACCTGTGGGTACATTATTTAAAGCACTTCCATTGTGAATGGGTGTGGCAGGTGTACTTCTGCTGGGTTGTAAAGAGCAACGCTGCTCATCCATACGTCCACCTTGTGCATTACTTATCATTTTAAAGAAGTTCTCCTGCTCAGATGGAGATGCTGTCTAAAAATGTTTAAAAGAGTGAAAACCAATGAGAACATCACTCAAAATACAACCACTGATGTCATTTTCATGCTTTTTAAATATTTTGCTTAAAAAAACACAGGATTACAGAATTCTAGCAGTGTGCAGCATGGCATCTCACCTGCCGTTGTTCATCAATTTTAGCACAGTTAAAAGAGGCAGACCTCTGTGGAGGATTATCAGATGGAGTACCCGTATTCTGGAGGATTTGGGGTGCAGAACATCTTTGTTCATCCATTCTTGAGCCCTATGAGAGGATGATAAGATAATGGGATTTATTGTTGGAATGTTGAATTGAATCAAAGCAATTGGACTTATTGTTAAAGGCATAATGAGTAGGATCCTTCAGTATCTGTTTGCAAAAGCATTATTCAAAGATGCGCAGTCTTCCCAAGCTCAAAGCACACAGACTTCTGGTTTTCCCACATGGCTGAATTGATGTCTAGAAATGTTGTAACATATCAGAATAAGAAAATCCAGGCAGAGGTCAGAGTCTCTGCAGGTCAAGACACCAACTCACAGTTCAAGTGGGTCTTTAGTGATGATTGAGAGTGGTGATTTTTGCATAAATCTACATTTTCTTTTTGGAAGAATCCTTCCCGCTGTGCCCTAAAGATATTCTATATCTGCAAAAAAACAAGCAAGAAAATGACAGAAACTGTCAATAGCTTTTCACATAGGTCTTTACACCATTCTGTGTAAGGGACCAACCTGGACTTTGGAGACCATGTAACACAAGAAGCTGGCATCTGCCTCTGCAGTTGTTGATGTTGATTTGGTACCTCCATTCTGTATCCCTGGCAATGAAGGAAGAGACACTCGCTGGTCATCAAGACGCTGGCATTGAGAGTTGGCCAGCAAGCTGAAGAACTTTTCAGAATCCGGACCTGGTGGGAGGGAGTAAAAAAAGACACATATTATTTTCAGTGATTACACATTTAAAATAAAATTATCATTGTAAAGAATCTCATGCAGGAAGACACGCATGTTCGTATTCCAACCTTTGGGCGCAGTGCTTTCACTGGGCTTGTGTTTGGGTGTGGGCCGAGGACTAGCATTTAAGACACATCGCTGCTCATCCATTCGTCCTCGCTGGGAATGACCCATTAAGGAAAGAAAATCTTCCTGTTCTGCTTGAGTTATCACCTAGATTGGAAGTATATGTACAGTATATGTTTAGCTCAGTAAATAAATAAGCAGAAAGATAAATTACACACAAACACAAATGTGCATTCATATTGTAGATCTAACACCTGATTATTTTACTTTTTTATGTAAATGTTGTAATCTAATGTAATTTAATGAGAAATAATTCACATTAAAAAATAGCAGCAGTGAATTGGTCATATACCTGTTTCTGAGGTGTTTTATCTTTACTCTTTGGTCGCTCTATGTCAGAGCCGGGGCTGAAGGAGGCTGAACGTGGAGGACCTGAACTAGATGAAGGTGCAGGAAGCGTGCACCTTTGGTCATCCATCCTGGAACTCTAAAAATAGACAAGGCCAGCACTCCTCAGTATTTTTAATCAAGAGACACATGTCATTAACATATGAAGTTAGAGAGATTGTTGACTAAATTATAGCTTTATGTAAAAATGTGATCTCAGGAAGTCCTAGAAAGCCACATTTTACAATTTTACAATCATTACAGACTTTCAACACTAAAGGCTGAACAGTACACACCTGGGCCTTAGAGACCATGTAACACAAGTAATTTGAATCTCCTCCAGTAGTGGTAGATGTTTTATTTTCACTCTTTAATCCTGGCAATGATGGAAGACACACTCGCTGGTCATCGAGCCTTTGGCTCTGAGTGTTGGCCAAAAGACTGAAGAGTTGGTCAGAATCTGGATCCAGAAAGATTAAAGTGTTAATTATATGGACATTGAAGTTTTGAAATGAAAATAGAACTTGAAATCTGAACCTTGTTGTAGTGTAAAAAAAATATTAAGAGACTATTTCAAGTGAGACTTAATTATCACCTGTATTTAATGTGCTTTCAGCAGGTTTTCGGTCAGTGTGTTTGGGTGTGCAGGGGGCACTCTTGCTAGGATCCAAGGAACAGCGCTGGTCATCCATGCGTCCACGCTGGCCATGGCTGATCACATTTATGAAATCCTGTTTATCATCAGCTGGTTCTGTCTATTGGACAACAGTGTGGTAAAGATGTGACTACACAAGGATGCACAACATTAAACATCACATAGTCAATGAAAATGACCAGAATTACGCATTTGGACAGAACAGACCTTTATGGAACTGGAACAATCATGCTGAGAGGGTACATGTAACTGGTGGATTGGTGCCACCAGAACCTTCCGGTTTCTATCAGGAGTGCTCTCTGTCACAGAGATCTGAGGTGCAGAGCCATGATGGTTATTACTGCCAGGTTCCTGAGAAAACAATCGTTTAGAATCACATTTAGAATAGATGTCTGTCATTTAAGTACTATACCCCCTATATAGGAGCATGAACTAAGCCTTTTACTACCTGTAGTCTCATACCTGGTAGTTAAACCCTGGCAATGACACTCGCAGGTAATCAAGGTGTTGTCCCTGTTTGTTGTCCAAGGTATGGGAGGATTCGCCACAGTCTGAACCTGTGAAACAATCAATTATCAGTATGCAAAAGGACACACAATTCAGATATCTTTGTATCTGTTTTCCCAACCTGCTGGTGTAGTTTTGGTTTGACTAGTTTTTACAGGACTCAAGGAGCAACGCTGTTCATCCATTCTTCCACGCTGTGAGCAACTCATTATGTTTAGGATCTGCTCATGTTCTGCGGCTCCCTGTTGGATGTCAGACGAAAGAAAAATAATAGGAACTAGTCCAACTTACAGACATTGTTTACCAGGGTGCTAAATCATCACCCAATGCAAGTCTGAATATGAAAATTCTACTTAAAAAGATTTTTTTAATTTTTTCACGCTCTCTTTATCACAATAAAAGTCCTGTAATCCATCGCAGAATTCAATGCAAAACATATCTAAATGCAATGAATTGAAGTATATTTCATTTTCAACACATCATAAAATATCATAAGGTATTTACTTCTTTTGATCTAATTAATCATTAAAAACAAATGTGTATGAAAACATTTAAAAGAAAAAAACATACCTTACTCTCAACTAAAGAATATACAAAGTAGAGGAAAAAATATAGCTGAACAAGGTCTTACCAGCACAGCATCAGTAGCCTCTGATTTTGAGTCCATGTCAGAAACTGCCATCGTGAAAAATAATAGAAGAAGCTGAAGTTGACCTCAACTGAAAAATCAGTAAAATATGAAACAGAATATAAAGTTACATGAAAACACGTCCTTTAATTGATAAAGAATCCATTCGATGCTTCTTAACGGAAGTATTGTATGTGCAACGGAACTGATGATCCCGACTGCTGCAAATGTTTACTGGTTGTGGCTTGGTGGGAGGCTTTTAAATGGAGTTAAGTCCTGAGTATTAACCCATTACCTTTAAGACCCTAGCCAGTGTCCTGATCTTAATATTACCATCTGTAATCCCAGATGAAAACATAATCCTCAGCATGGAGAGGGATGATCTTTTTCACTGGTAGGTGTACATGTTCCCCCTTTGGAACTATCACAGTATTTAAATCTTATGTTTGCATGGTGTCAGTGCATGATATAATAAGGCGCATACCCAGGTTGTGCTTTTGAGATGAACAAAACTACAGCAGCTGAGGAAAAAGAAAGAAAAAAATGCAAAGTATAAAAATACAGATAGATAAAAACTTTAAATATTAGAAGACACTGTTGTACCTTATGACCACACATAACCAGAAAATGTTATTACCAGATTGCTTTTAGCAGTAGAGCACTAATGAATATTCAAATCAGGCACAGTATGTTCTCTTAAAGGCAAGGATATTAGAGGAGCACATTAGAGCTCTCCAAGTTCTCAGTCATAATCTATAATAATTATCAACATGGAAATTCATTTTTTATTTTGGGATCAGCAAGTTACAAAGCACATAAGAGGACCATTAGTGACGATGGTTTTCACACGTTTAACTTGGTGATTGAAAGTCCACGAAATACTGCACACAACACAAAGCGAATATTATGTTTCTTTTATTTCTCATTTCTAACAATCAAGAAACAAACACCAAAATTGCTCCCAGCAATATATCAATGTACAGTTAATGAGCAAGATTTCATAAGACAGCAGTTGAGTCATTATCTGAGACTAAATTTCTAGATGAGAAAATAAAATAGTACCAAGAAAAAAAAAAGCCCACTCATCATGTAACTGAATGACTGATAGATACTTATATTAACCAAGCTACATATACATAGACTGGATTAAGATTTTTGGTGCATGATGGTCCAGTATGGTGGGAATTATTTTTTTTGTAGACAAATTTAGAGAAATCAAATATATATCATATATATTAGAGTAACAAAAATATTAATTTCAAGAAGAATAGTAAAATAATCTAAATATTAATGTCTAATTAAATATTTTAATACACTTTAAATCACATCAGTATACAGAACCCAATTCACAACAAACAATAAAAAGTACATTCTAAAATAAAATAAAGAATCCAAAATCTTTCCTTCAATGGCTACATCTAAAATCCATCTTCGTGTTTCACTTCAGACAGCAGACATGTTCTGACAGAGGACCAGCAGCCAACCATCTCCAATGATCTCTTCCCCCCTTTCAGGGTCTAAGAATCTAGCAATCAGGATTAGGAACTTTGTCCAAACTTTTCAGGTCATTTAGGAAGCTGGTTGGAGTCAGAATGTGAGATGACCCTGTGAAGGAGAAAATATTATTTGTAATACAAAGAGGCAAAACATCTTCAATGCTGCATGCTTGGGACATAAATAATTCCCCCTTCAAGTTTGAAAGCTTACCAATCAGCACTTCCCATTTCCCATCAGTGGCGCGAGTGACCTCATAGGCAGAGCGCATCTCTGAGTGTGACACCCCACCAATCACGAAAATGATAAGCCGAGGGCCAGAGCGATATTCTGTTGGAGATTTATTTTTGTGCCAGTGTCCAAAACGTGCGCTACTGTAAAGGAATTCAAACAAAAAAATTTAAAAGTGATAATGAATCTTTTTTGTGAGTGACCAGTTTTAAAGGAATAAGTCAATATACACCGGTGAGTGTAAGTCGCCCTGTAGGTCACCAACAAGGCTAAGTTTACGTCGTATCTATATATTATTGTAATGCTTTGCTTAATACCTAAGCTAATCAGTTTCATAACACTTCAAAAGAGCTCATTCCTCTTTTCTGCCATGTCTGCTTAGTTTAGCTTTTACACATGTATATATATCCTATATTCTAGTGTTAATATTAATGACTACTCAATTTTAATTCTGCACTTTGCTAAAAAGGGAGGAGACAGGCATTGTGCATTATACAGATTATGAGTGAACCCCAGTCCATGAGAGTGGTTTGTATAAGTACTATCATCATGATAGGAATTCCCTCAGGGATTATAAAGTATTCAAGCAAAACTGTCTTAGTTTCACCTTTTCAACTCACTTTATCAAAAGCTTGACGCCGACTCAGTTAGAGGGATAAAAGCTTTTATTTGACAACACTAATCTGTCTGCTACCCCAGTTGAGATTTTTGTTGCTTTAAAGCGCAAAGAGCAAAATAACAACTTAACTAATATGTCCTTAGAATATAAAGAAAGCCATTGGGTACTTTTTCTCTAGCGGTCACATTTTCCTCTTTTGATCATTTATAAGCAAAATTGTGGTTATTTCTTTGTGCTCTTTGTACATGGATGAAGATATTATTTTGTGTTTCCAGTACCCACCTGACAGCAGTCTGAGTGGTATTGATGGGAGCTGGATCAGCAATGAATGGCCACTGTTTTCTGTCCAGTTTGTCCTCTATGGCATTCTGCGATACAAATATACAGAATGTGTAAAAGGCTGGAAGCCAAACTAAGCAGTGTTTTGCATCAGTAAGTTGAGTTTGGCTTGAATACCTCCATGATGTCTTTAATGGTGGGTGTCCATCTAGAGAGCTGATACGTGCTCTCTGTGCGCTCCTTCCGTTCAGGCATTGTTTTCCCAGCATTGGGACCCTAAAAAACAAAACAAACAAAAAAAGAAAATATGACATATGATACATGACACTTAGGTAGTAAATTTGTATAACAGCAACAATGAAAAATTAAAAATTCTGCAATCAAGAAATTTACCCCAGCTATAATGTTGCAGCCAAGATTCTGCAAGTTGGTGATGATGTTGCTGTTGGCCTGTATGTTTGCATGCTGGATGAGCTTGGCAAGGTTCTCCTCTGCAATGCCTAAATGGGTTACCAATTTGTTTAAAAATGGCAATTCTCTGATAGTCGCTCCATATCAAAACTTAAAGTCATGTTAACTGTTCTAATTACATCTGCTTTTGTGAAAAAAAATGTTCAACATGTTATATTGGTCAAAACTGAGTTGTCACATGGGAGCACCTTTTTTCTTGTGGAATATGTACAGCAGTATGATGCGGATTTTGTCGTAGGCCTCAATTTCATTGTTGAGGAGCACAGGAACAATGCACTTCATGGCATCCTTTAGAGGTTCCCCTTCTGCATTTGCTCCCATTGCCAGGTCCTGTGAAAGACACTCATGGTTAATCATCAACTGCAATTGGAAACTGACTTACCAGTTACAACTTAAGTCAGCTGACAGCAGCCTTATAGAGAAGCTGACACAGTAGGATGACTGGCCTTTAAACCTTTTCTATTAATTTTCTTACCACTTCTTCTCTCACAGGCTATAGTGTTAAGAATACAACAATAGCACTCCTAACTATTTGACTACTTGGGTTAATGCTGGTATAAAAAGAAACTAAAACTATAATGTAAGAATAGAAAACGCTGCTTTTAATAAAAGGAAACTTCCAGAACTTCCTTTGTAATCCATGGACCAAGCAAAAAATAATGACATATTGGCCACTTAACTTGGGCTTTTATACTTACATCTAGCTTTGGGATTTCCCTTTAATGCCATTCTGGGTACTTTGTGGCCATCCTAAAAACTCTTTTTTAAGCTTTATGGAGAATTTGGACTAAGCCGTGTTTGGGCCAATCAACAACAAACCTTTTTATGAGCATCTGAAACCAGAGCATGGCTGGAGGAGGACATAAAAATACAGCAAATAATTTTGTTTACAACATTGTGCACCTAACCCTATTTATATTGAGACGTCCAAACAATGCAGGACACTTAAAACAAATGACAGCTGACGGAGAGCTGTTTCTGTTTGGATCACACTATCTATCGTAGAGCCAAAACATGCTCATTGGATTAAAGAGGCAGCTTTCAGACATGCTGACAATCCATTAGTGCAGCCGTGTGATTTACTCATACAAAGAGGCCCCATTAACACTTGGATCTCATAATGCCACAACCATGCATAGCTTATCATTTCCTGTATGCTTGTCACTCATCTAATGCAGGGCTAAATGTGGCAGAACACTTTCCCTCAGTGGGACAAAGGATGACTGGCAAATCAAAACAATGCACTGGGGCTTGGTACTGGTCTGGATGGTGGCATTATCCCAAGCTCATGTTGATGGAAGGATTTCCAAGTCATAAATGTATGTGTTATTAAATGTCTTTACACTCAGTGATGACATAACAGCTCCTTCTGCTTTTCTGTAGAGATGTGGACACTGATGTTCGGTTCCAAGCTTCTTATGCAATATTACGATTACAATTCTCCATTAAATATCGCCGTACCAGTGGCATTTCATCATAGTCCAGAGCTAAAAATAAACACTCCATCATGCCAGGATCACATAGTGTGCGAAATTAGTGGGACGGAATAAATCCATGTCAGACGTTCGATCTAAGATACTTACTGTCACTGACAAACATCGTGGGACATTTTAGTTGATATTCTGTGTTAGAAAACTTAATACTAATCTAAGACTGCCTTTCTCTTCAGGGATCAAGAGGGCATTATCACATTTCTATTTTTACCGAGCAACAGATGTATAGGGTACCTATAGCTTCACTCACTTCATTGCCATGATGCACGCTATAAAACAAATGACATTGACCCCCACTGTGAAACTATAACACATAACAATGCTTTTGTTATGCTATTTTTTTAATCTGTCACAGCTGATCAAAAAATGCTTTATTTCAATTGTATACCCCAGAAGAGCACTGACCTGTTCCACTTCACAGAGCTTATCAAGAGAGGCCTTGAATTTCTTCATGCAAGCTTCGGCAAGGTGCAAGTGAGTAGAGTACTGTGGGTGAAAATGCATATAGATTCATTTCCAATAATTCAGCTAGTGGTTTTAACAAAATCATCAGATGAAATATGAAGCCGATAAACCATCTTTCACAGCTACAAGCAACACTGAGACACTGGTATGAGGGGGAAACTTCCTTGAGCTACTCTAGTGAATATAAGGGGAAAATCAGTGTGACACAAATGAACAGATCTTTTAAGAGTGTACATTACTGTCAGTAATATTTTCTAATAAAAAGTGTTCAAATAAAATGTTGTCATTCCTATAATCCCTCAGATTGTACTCCCTGCACAAGAATAGTTAGATAATGATAATAAAAAAGCGAAGAGTCGGCTTCCTTCATTCCACTCACCATGCTCAGCTCCTTCTGGTATTGTGGCATCTTCTTCAGCATCTGAGAGAGATCTTTTATGTTGGCCTGAAATGCAAATAATTTTTACCTAAATTGATTTATAACATAATAAAAACTCTCTGTATGCTATGTCATGGGCAATAACTGAACCAAAATCAGTCCTGTGCATTAACACTCACATTGTCAGTGCACATTCTCTTGCTCTCACAAAAGGTGCGAAGAAGCTCTGTCACTTTCCTGTAATGAGAGTTTTGAGGGAGGTTTGAAAATTATTAGTCACCATTTTCAGGGGCACATTTAATTTTACCCATCTAGTTTATGGACATACTTAATATAGAGCCATCATTTCCATAACATCATCATAAATACTAGTTCACAGAAAACGACACATGTAATTTTGTTCATTCAATGTTTATGACAATGCCCACATTTCTTTCGAAATTAGGAACACACATTCCACAGCACAGGCAAGTTTCTTACCATAATCTGACAAAAGGCTACAATATAGCTATTAACTATAATGACTTTTCATTACTTTGGACCAAATATAATATTGAAGTGCAACATATTACTTTCATTAACTGGCACTACTAAATCCATCCATACATAGATATTAATTATATCTAGAAAGAAAAATTATGTGTTTTGAAGTAAAATGTGTTGTCTAGCATAAAACCAGATGAAAGCAAAATACCAGAACTTGTTTAGAAGGATGATGGTCAGATCCATTTATGTGGTGATGTGACAGATAAACTAATGTACTTGTGACACACTTACTTGGTGACATCTGCAATGTGCATATGTCTGAGCTGAACCCAGAGCTCATCATCTTCATCCAGTAACACTTCTCGCTCTTTTGAATCCCCAATGCCAGTTGTCCGGTAACTTAAAAAAAAAACAAAAAAAAAAAACACACACGCACAATGCAAATAAGTATGTAAAAACGTTATGCCAATGCAAAAGTACAGCGGCCCAAGACTACTACTCCTATATTAAGATGTTCACTCACGTATAGATGTCCTGTTTGATATCAAGCAAATCGTAGGCCATTGCCTGGAAGGTCAACTCATGTAGAAGAGGAGAAATGGGATCAAACCCACGATCAACAATCAGTAGTTGGGATCGCGCCTTGTCTGCACCCTAAAAACAATGCACACAAGGGGTGTCATTTCCTACTAATGAAAAGCTGGTTTATGTCTATAGGCTACAGTATGCATGATGTTTTTGCAATTCTGTCATGCAATGAAAATCTCATCGATTTAATTTACAAGATACATCACAGTCTCATGCAGCGTGAGGCATGACTGCAGTTAACATGCAGTGCCAAATACAGTAAAAAAAATACAAGAAACACTTAGACAGCAAAGCATGATTATGAACTTCAGATGTGTAGCAGCAAAAAGAGAACAGTCATACATGCCTGTTAAGACCCATCTCAGGAGCAAGGAAATGTCAGCTAAAAAAAGATAGAAAAAAGAAGGGAAAAAGGGAAAGGTCCAGCAAAGCATAAGAAAAGTAATCAACAAGAAATAAAACCCAGAGACCACAGAAACATCCCCAAACTTTGAAGAAGAAGAGCTGCAGAAGAAAGTATATTCTCTTATAAGTTGGTTTGGCAGAAAAAACATTATTTTTTTCATCAAAAAACTGCATTAATAGAGTAGATTATATAACAACTGTTGTAGATAGTGATCTAACCTCTCCCATGCTTGGGTTGTCAGCTTTGTGAGCAGTAAGACGCTGGTAGACCTCATCAGCCAGCTTAGCATTCTCCTCCGGTCCCCTTAGAGACAGATACATGTGCAACTTAATCAGCAAAATCAGCGGCAAACTAATTTTAGTGCACTTTTATGCAAGGTCTCCATACTTGCGGTAACGGATTGCAGGGAACTCTTTGAGTGTATCACACAGGGTCGCAATCTGCTCCGCCAGATTTTCAATCATTTTGTCTTTTCCTTCATTTGGCTTAGAGCTATAGAAGGAGTACAAGGAGGTCGGGTCGTCCAGGGAGAATACCTGGAGGGGTGAGAAGGATTAAGGTTTGCCAAATTTGTTCACAACAAACAAGCTGTAATATAATATTTCCATTTTTAAAAAAGGTATAAGATTAAAATGCAACTAATAGAGATCACTGCCGACCTGGGACTCATATGGCAGGAAAGCAACGTTGATTTCTTTTAAGGTCTTGGCGACCTTAACAACTCTGGATTTCCCAATCTCAGCAAAAAGACCATCTGGACAATCTGCAGAAGCATAAATAAATAATGCTGTAGTAATATATTTAGATTTTATGGTTTTGTAGAGTACACAGCACTTTCAACATGAAATGAATGATGCAAATACACACAGAATCACAATCTTACTGTCGGTGAAGAAGATGTGCGCTGCTTTGTAGGTAAAGGCAGAGTCTTTGAAGTCATTAATGAGAGCACGAACTGACTGTAAATAAAAACACACTTTTGCTTACTACAATAAACACAGAATATTATCATTAACATTTTAAAGAGAACTCCAAGAAGAAAAGCTGACCTTCTCCACAGGTGAAATCAAATAAATAGCCTCCAAACTCGAGATGGGCTCCCTTCTCTTATTGATGTCCTCCACAACTGAAAAATGAGAAAAGAAATTACTTTAACTTGTAACAACAAAAATTATTTTGATCAACATGCAACTGCAAATAATAAACATTTACAGCCATACAATGTTGAGAAAAATGTGGGTGTTTGTATGTGGCCAGGACATACATTTACACACTACTAAAAAAAAAAAAAAAAAAAACAGATGTCAGTTCAGTGTTTTAGTTCAGATAAAGTGCAGGAAGGACTTTATCTGGACTAAAACACAGAACTGACATCTGTTTTTTCTCAGCGTGTATAACTGATCTGTAAGATGTAAGGCTATTGATTAATTATCTGCACACTTACTTGTCACTCCCTCTGCCAAAATGTCGGACATCTTGCAGCAAGAGGACAGAATCCGCATGCTCATGTGATCCACAATAAGAACCTGGAGAAACACAACATAAACCAGGATTATAAATTCAGTGAGACAAAACCTAGGGATTTCTTAATTCTTACTGGGCCACCGTTACCTTCCATTCTCCATCCTTCTTAACACTCTTTATGACTCCATTGAGGATTTCTGTAGGAGAGAAGATAAAGATTCATATGCAATTACAAAACTATCAACCCTCTATCAACTTCTGCGGAAATATTTCTTACAAATTAGGTAACAACTACCTTTAGCAATGCCTCAAATACAGTTTAGGACAAATAAGATGTGATATAAAGCCATGA
>JAOXYL010000045.1:7981846-8021393 GCA_028564955.1 Terapon puta
CTTAAAATAAATCTGATTTAGAATCGCCGGTGCATCTGAGCCTGTGAGACAGAGTTTATGTTATTAATCTGGCTCTCTGTAAGATGTTTGTTCCTCATCAAGACAAACAAAAAACTGTTGTAAAGCTTTTGTGTTTTTTTAAAAAAAATGTTTAATACACTGGTCCAGCTACAATATGAGTGCAAGTGGTATAAGAAGAGACGATGGAGTGCAGATAAGGGAGCTCTTAAATTTGGTGGGGGGAAGGCATATAGAAGATCATTCTGAGGGAAAAGAGTGAGTGGGGGTGGGGCATGATGAAATGGACGGAGAAAAAGACAGGAAGGGGGTGGGGTGTTAAAGGTGTAACAGAAAGAGAGAGAGAGAGAGAGAGAGGAGAGAGCAAAGACCTCAAGCTATTGATGGGGAAAGAGGGGAGGGGTGGAATGAGCAAGCGCGTAGGAGCGAGGGAGGGAGGGGTGTGTGGGCTGAGGCTCCCCTGAATGAGGAAGCAGCAGAGCCATTTTTACTGTTGAGTAACTGCATGCTGTTCTGCCTGTGCTAGAGAGAGGGTGAGAGAGCGAGCCAGAGGAATAAAGTGCTCCTCCTGGATTTTACCGGAGCCCTCTCTCCCCTCTCTCGCCTTCCCCTCTCCTCGTACACCTCTCGCTTGCCGCTTCTGTCCATATAAGTTGGGGAGGCCCTGGAGAGGACACACAATGGAGCGAAGAGCCTGTGGCAACTGGGCCGTTGTACTGCTGAGAGGGGGATGGGGTAGAGAGAGGACCGGTTCACACAGCTAAACAGCCAGCCGGCTGTAGGCTTCCACAGCCTTTCCTCTCTGCCTGGACCCACTGTTTCCAGGCTCGGGGCTTTTTTTCACAGAACAGCCACCCTCAAACTCTTCTTGGACTACACTAAGGATTACTTGCCGTGTTCCGTGGGAATTTAGGATATATACTGGAGCCCGAAGAATAAATCCCTCCTGAGTTTTGGATGAGAATAGGAAAACAAACTTCTGTGTAATTCTTTCGTTCCCTTTTTTGGTTTCTTTTTCCATTTAGTGGAGTTCATAAATGGATTACAAGATGCATGCCAAGTCAAACGATTTACTGGATTTTCAAAAACTGGATGCCCTTCTGGAAAAAATCGCACATTCAGTCTCTGTGAAAAGGTAATGTTATCTTGTTAGTTAGACTATCCTACAGTATTTTCGAATGTTTAACACTTATTTGATTATTTACAGCCATATACACAAAAAATAAGCATTCAAACTCAATGGTTAAAAAGCTAAGGGGACAGTTACATTAAAGGTAGCCAGGAGCAATGGTTCTTAGGACAATCATGTGGTTAGCACTACAATAAGGTTTACATAGCACAGCATCAGTTTACTAGTTTAGATGTCCTCAGTGTTTTGTTGAGAATAGTATTGTTATCCAGATTTCAGCCAGAAGCCATGAACCTACCTCCTGGTGAGAGGGGGGGGTGGGAAAGGGGGGTATGGGGGGAGGGGGACTACAGAGGAAGAAGAAGGGGGTTGTATGTGTGGCAGTTGTAGAAATGTCTCCTGATTTTCCTGGTAGGGTTTGCTTATCCTAACCAGCTGGAAACTTAACCTGAAAGAGCTGGCATGGTTCTCGCCTTTTCCTGTTATAATGTGCCTGACTCACGGTTAGTCTATTCGTGTCAGTTGTTGTGCTCATGCACTGACTCATACAGCAAATGCTTGTATATAGTAGGGGAACTTCTTTAAGTTTTCTACCTTGTGATAAATGAATGGAAACAATGAATGTTGTTAGAGGTATGAAACATAGTTCGCTTACCAGTAAAGCAGATCTTTCTGTGCATTTGCGAGAAATCGACCCCAGTTGTCTAAAAACACACTCATGCAGCACAGGTTATGGGTGGTTACTAGTGGATTGGTAAACATCCAAAACTAGGATTTGGAACCATCGAGAATAAAAATACAGTGCACTAGCCAAGAAGTGAAGTGTTACCATAGAAACCTTGGCAACATTTGTTTTTCTTGAAGCTAAGTTTCAGAGATACTAAAATGAAAAAGTAATCACACACATGATATAATGGGAACAAAGTTAGCATTGCTCCATGCTCTATGTGTATTTGTGTATTACTAGTATATAATTCATTTGGCAGTTTTCAGCAATAAAGGGATCTTTTTATACTGAGTGTGCATATCACCTTGAAACTGTCTATTATTTCTGTACAGTCATGCAGGGTGTTTTCCGTAACAACACAGCAGCTGTAGATGTTTAGATTCAATAATGACATTGCTGATAACGCTGTCTCTTTCCATTGTTAGAAATGGTACCAAAAGTAGACTAGGACTTGAGTCAACAGATACATAGTTGATTTTGAATACAGAATACAGAAAGCAAGAAGGTGCACTGGGATATGCTTCAATAGATATGCAGTGAATAATGCATGTGATCACTGTCGCTACTTGTCGAATGATCCTGTAGCATTCAAAATAGCTGCTCATTATTCTCAAAAGAGGTGGAAAAATTCAGAAAATGAAATACAATTATTGGGCGGTTACCAGCTGTTTTGGCCTTTGGGTTGTAGTTGAGGGGCTGTGGCTGACCATTGCCCAATATTTTTGGTGCGGCTTTTAGCATTGGGACAAGTGGACTCCTATTGGCAGATAGGTGGCATGTTGTACAAATAGTAGAAGACAGTGAAAGACAGCTCTCTGACTGGCTGTATAGCCTAACAAATCAGTGATTTCAGTCATGGAGCGTGGTTGCTTGTTATTGTGGACTAGCACTGCCACTATGAAGCGAAACACCATTTTCTTACCTCGTCGTTTGGGTCATGTGTTAAATGTGTTGTGGTGTGCCCTGATCACACGTTCTGAACACAGTTGTAAATGCTCTGCTCAGTGTAGCTATTTGTTGGCAACAGTCTGGTAATTCATGTCCCAGGGATGCTTGACAACGAGTGCACCAACTTTGCACAATGTGAGCTTATATTCCCAGATAGATAAAATTCTTGATGGTAGTCAGTCATCATTTAACCTTATATTGTGGTTTGTTTACTTTTCATACATCTCCTTTGTCACTGGTCTACATTTAAAGATGGAATTCAGCAAGATATTATATCTTTTGCATGTTTTCACCTAATTGGTGCACTGTAGGACCCATTTTTAAATCACTCTACTTACTGGAACTGAATGAGCCCAGAATCCATTTAAGTTCATAAAAGGAAAGAAAAAAAACTCAGTTAAATAGAATCATTAAAGACATGAGCGCGAAGAGTCCAATGAATGGGGGCGTCAGTGGTGTCAGTACATTACTGTGTATTGGAGGACACAGTAGCATTAGAGTGGATCTGCTCCCCCTGGAGAAGGGTTAAAGGTGCTTTTATAAAAAAAGTGAAAAAGCTGGTGAATAAGCAGGGAGTGGTGTTCTTGGCCTTGTCGCTGTGGTCTAATCAATTATTTATTCCTTTGCTTTCAAGTAAAACACAGGCCATCATTCTGACACTTACTGAGGGCCTCAAGTGGAATCTGTAGGCCTACATTTTTTGCCTGAAACCGACCCCCACCCCCTCACATGAATGATTAATAGTTTACTTTCATGGGGGACAGACATCTTGGTATTATGTTTTTCTCCCCCCTGCATGTAGGAAAGTCAGTGTGATGCTGCACACAGGACCAGATTTCCTGGTGTGAGATGTGCATCCCCCACCCCGGTAACCAGAGCCGCTTCCTCCCCAGAACACATTCCACAGAAGTCTGCAGTGATGTATGTCCAGGTCAAAGGTCAACTGTTATTCCAGAGCTGAGAGCAGTGTAGGACCTGCAGCAACAGGAAGTGAACCCCTTGATTGACCTCTGTCGGGGGCTTCTGCAGACTTGATTAGTCTCACATGCCAACATTGCTCTTATAGCACGACAGCAGGTCATTTAGAGTGGTTCATACTAATTTGTCTCATTGACTGGTTGAACACTGTGTCTCTACTGTCATCAACATGAGGCAATGCTCAAGGTTAAAATAAAAACAAAAACAGGATAGCATTTTCTCATTCAGCCTTATCTCAAAGGAACTGGGAATCAAACAATATGCAGTCATTTTTAAAACAATTAAATCAATTTAGCTTCAACATGACAAATACTGCACCCAAATGTTCTGTTTTATTTGTCTTGTATTATCTAAATGTACATCTATTGCTGAAACAGTTAAGGAGTTACTTGATTGATAGAGTTTTGTGTAATATTTTTTGTGTTTTCAATTAGTTATTAGTTGGTAGATTGTTTAGATAAATTGATAATGAAAATAATTGTTAGTTGCAGCTCTGTTCTCTGCAAATATTGTTTGATTTAATTTAGGTTGTAATGACAGTTACACTACATTCAGCGACTGGTGAGGGAAACAAAGGAAGGGAAGTTTAAAAAATGAAACCAAACTATAGTAAATAGTTAATTCAGGGTACTTTCTAAAACACAAACAGAACCAGAAAAAACAGTCCCAGCAGCTTCCCTCCCAAATATTATTTCAGCATCAGCTGTACTGGTTTGAATAACCAAAGACAACAACTGTTACTTCACACCATGTCCATGCTTGTCTTGTCCGTTTTTGTCAGGTGAAAGATCAAGAAAGACATCACAAGCGTAATCATTTGTAACCATTTGGCATAATCCTCCGTGGTGCTAGACATGCCATGGAAATGCAAATAAAAATGTGCTGAAGAAGCTTTTAGCTCTTGAGTTTATTCTTTGGCCCTTTTGCTCCCTGGACTCTTTAGGTGAAAGTCCTTAAATGACATCCATGTCTGCTAGATTAGACTGTCCTTACATAACACTGTAACATGATGCACTTTTATTCTGTGAGGCTATCCCTACAATAACTAGATTTGAGAAAAGAATAATTGGGCAGGCAAAATGTTTTTGATCCACATCACTTGGAAATCAAATGAAAGGTACTGTCATGTAGTCACATAGAAATATATCAATGGTAAGAGAATTTGGCAGTACGTTTGTTTTTCATTATAATGGTTTCTGAAGAGCAAAGGTAAGGGAGATTTATGTTATGACCTGCAGTTTGTTTCATATATGCATAAAAACTGAACTGAACTTAGGTCTGGATAGTAGAAGATTAGATATGTATTTAGATCCTGAAGTGCTGTGCTTCAGTCTTGAGTAGTCTTCAGCCCTACATATGTCTACTATGTACATAAAAGACAGATGCAGATAAATATTACAGAGAAACATAGACGTGAACGGTATCACAAACTTTAAGTTGGACCAGAGCATGCTAGAAATATAGTCATTCATTTGTTATTACCCTTTTTTTTTAAAACATTTATGTCTGTACTACAGATGCCTGAATCCTACATCGTTCATGCTCTCTCATTTATTGCATCTGTCTCTGTGTTTCCAGAAGTTTGTTTACACTTGTCATTGTTGCAGTGGTGTAATGTCAATGACTGTCACTGTGAGTGTGCTTGTCGCTGATGTTAATGAGCTGTTGAGGACCATCTGGCAGTATTTGTGTGTGAATATGATGCTCCATGCAGCACTGGTGGCCAGCTGGACCAAGCTCATATTGTGGCTACAGTTTTTTTTTTACTGTGTCCTTGTGGAAGGCTTCCTGTCGTGCTGGCTCTGGAGGTGTTAATGCCGTAGATGTGTCTGTCTAGTGCCCCTGGCCATCTGTACTGTACCTGCCTGTATTTCTGGTAAATGCTTTGATACTCCAGACTGTCTGCTTCTCGTGTCCCTGGTAGGCTCTATTTGTTTGCACAAATCGTTTTTCTCAACATCTCTCCTGTAGCTCATCAGAAGCATCAATCCATATTTTACACACAGTTAGAAGTATGATAAGGTGTTCAACTGGAAGACTTCAAGCTTCTTGCCTTATTGTCAAAGAAAAAGCTTCAGAATGGGATCCTTTTTAAGAAGGAATATGAAAAACGTTAGGAAAAATGTAACTAAGACTTATAGAATATAGAAAAGTGTAACTTACAACATAGTCTGTGAAAGAAACCATGACTGAGGCAATGTAAGAGTAATGCTCGTATGTAGAGAAAGGGTCAAGGCTTTATCATCACCACATGGTGCAATTCCAGCCTTAGGACAGTTTATATTAGCCTTTATCTGTAGTTTGTTGTAAGAGATATCTGTTGTCTACCTTTAATAAAGCTTTAATTTACTGGAGTTCTAACAACTGAAGGACAAAGCGTGTTATAGGGCCTGGATCGTACATTGTCAGTTTTCTATATTGTGGCTAAACTATTAGATATAGCCAGTGGTCATGTCTATAATGCGAAGTCCTGGACAAGAACAACTTTAGAAATATATTTCATTTCTGAACATGTTTGAAAGAGAACTTATAAGTATTGCAACTGTCTATTAACTCCCCTTGTCTTAAGTTAATTTCTATCTTCAGGATGTCTCTGATTTTTACAAATTCACTTTGTGCTGAGAGTTATGTCATAGTGGTTTTTATTTGTGGTATTAAACTTTGTGTGCTCACTCTCTGTGCACTGACAGCTATTATCCCTCCTTCGCTGTGCTGGACTGCTACAGTGCATAACCACCATCTCCGCTTATCACAGTAGGAGGTTGTTTGTTGTTTTCCTGTTTCACCCCCTCGTAGAGAATATCAGGTATTGTGCTGTCTCTGTGCCATCTGTGCACATATTATTTGTTGTGATGCACCATTGCACTGTGAAGTATTGACAATAGTGTGGACTGGTTATTGTTTCAGATGAATTTGGTGTGCATTTGTGCTTGTGGGGCATGGACTAAATCCTGCTTTGCCCTTATCCCACTAGTAATAGCTTTAGAGGTTGTAAGAAATATGCCAAGAGTTTAACTTTAACTCCAGCTCCTTTAAAGATATATCTTCAAAGACATTAATTTCACTTCCTTTCATGGTATCTATGGCAATAATCTATAATGGAAGTGCGTTTTTGACCCCTTGTCCATTTTTACTTTCATGTTTTGTCATCAGTCTTTGTTTGTGCAGCCGTAATAACTGTTTAGTCACTAGCAGAGACAAGAAAAAGCTGTACACTGCTTCACACACAGGTGAGATGAAGAGTAAATCTGTTGTGTACTTGTGATTTTTCCAGGAAAGTCACTGCCAGCACCTGGGGTGTATTAGTGTAAATGCAGGGGCTTTCATCACTAGGCCATAGATCTTAATAAACATTGTGTTATCTCTTTTGGCAAGAGATAGTGACTAAACTGATTTTTTTTTAAAAATGAAAATCTTCAAGATTATGTTATCCAGGTTAAAAAACGCTTGTCAGCTGATTGTCTGTTCTCAGTTCAAGTTATGGACAAGAGGGTGAGACTAACCGAGGACCCATGTAGTAATTTCATCTAGACTAAGAGTCTTGAGTCCTGCGTGAGTGAGGAAAAATCTACTAGCTATAGCTTTAGAGGGTTATGCCTCTACTCGTATAGAGCTAGGGTTCATAACTAGTATTCCTGCATACTCACCTTAAAAGAGCAACAGCCAGTGGGGAAACTTCAACACTCAACTGACCAACTGTACAACTTGATCACTGACTTCATGACAGAATATTCAGTGGCTAAAACATATTTATGGAATAATAAACGAAAGTTTCCTTTTTACAGTTTTGATTGCACGCTTGACGTGTTGACAGTCACAGGAGGCTATTGAAGTTCCCCTGTCAGACTTCCTGATAATTTGCAAAAATGTAGTCGTTCAAGTTTGGCCAGGTCAACTATTTTTGTGTTACACTAAATAGAAGTGCTCAACTTAGTGTTGATCCAGGACAGTGTTTTGCTTGATGACTGTCACACAAAAGACATGGCTATGAAAAACGGTTTCTTCTAGAGAATAAATACAAACCCCTCTCAAGGAAGTATGAACATTTTTAATGAGTTCTTTTTTTGATTGGGCATTTGGATTTATTAAGCCTTTTTAGACAGCCTGTGTTCACTTAGAGGTACTGGAGAGTCAAATGTTCCTGCAGATAACATAAAATTTGCAAGATGTTCTGTACCTGTTTTCACATCTTTGACACCTAGTGATGACTTGTCATAGACCTGACAATGAAGGCTGGTGGAAACATTAAAGTGGAAATGTCTCCAGTTGAAATTGGCTGGCTGAAGCTGTCCAGTGCATTATAAAAAACAAAGTGGGTAGATAGTATTACGAACACCTGTACAGTCTGGTGCAATCCATTGCACTGGCTCTGTGTCAGAGTGGCATTGATTCTTCTCTGACTATTCCTTTAAACAGCTTGTGTTTATCTAAATTGATAGCGCTACATAGGAAGTAAGGGGACATGCAACCGTCCTGTGTGTTTTACTTGTGATTTCTATGGCAAAGTTGTTTACAGTGGAGTCAACATTATTTGCTTTTTCAGAAATGACATTTGAATTAACCACAGTGGCATATTTGAGTGATCTAGCATGAACGAACCACAAAATCTTGCTAAAACTGTGTTTGCATAGCTCTTTATGGGTTTAAGCTTTTATGTCTGCTGTACCGATTGGCCACATTCCAACTTGTGAAGGCACAGGTGTAATTTTTTGACACTCAATTGAAAACACTGCGACTATGTTTGTCATGAGCCCCCCCCCATATTAAATGTTATTACCTGGCTTGTAGCCGAATAGTTAGGTTGAAAGTTGATGGACTGAAGTTTGTGGTAGTGAAAACCAATTCGACAAGGCTTTGAATTATTAAGTTATGTTACCCAGCCTTAAAGTTGTGCTCAATTGATCTGGAAATAAGCCACAGACTCAGCGTGCACATTCCTGCCTCCGGCCTAGACAAGTCCTGTGCTTGTTTATTTTGGTCTTATTTGTGACGTCTTTTTGCCTTCGGCCACAAAAGTACCATCTGTGTAAGACTGGTACTGTTTCTTTTCATGTGTTGTCATTCAACATATTGGTCAGTTAGTCAGATTCTCCACTGCGTTTGAGTGCCTCAGGGAGGCCAAGACAGCGATCATGTGGTGTGCAAACTGCTTCTCTCTTCTCAGAAAGTGACTCATCAAGAAAGAGAGTAGTCACAGATAGTGTATAGATGTACAGTGGTGTGTGTTTAATCTTTAAGGCCCCGTTGTGGGGGTCCGTTTCAGTGTGTTATGCTTAAAGACTAACTTGTTTCTAATGGAGCCTTTTATACAGAACATTGTTGTTTCCCCCAGTCTATTTTTATTTGGCCTTGTTGTTGTCTTGACAGCCTTTGTGTGTATCTTGAATGTGATGTCCCTGACTGCCTGGGAGAGGACATTATGTGGGGCTGAGCGCTGCGTAGTGGAACACACAGTCCCTCAGCTGCCAGATGACGCTAACTCCCCCCACCCTCCACCCCTGTCCGCCCACATCCCTAAACACTCCCAGGTCTTGAGACAGTGGGAAGACAAAGATCTATGAAAAGCACACACTGGAGCCAAACCAAATCTAAACAACATCTGAGCTTTTTTGAATACAGTGCAGATCAGATTGAGTCTAATTTTTTAATACTTATATTTTTTAATGATATAGTAATGTTATTAAGACAGTATCGACTTTTATATTTTAGCGTTTTTGTTATCTGAAATGCATGTAATTGTGTTTTTTTTAGTGCGTGTGCTGCAGTTTTTATTTTAAGTAGAAATGAAATGATAAGAAATTTTGTTTTTTGCCTCCATTCAACTTCAATTTCTCATTCTAGCACGCAGTAGCACACGCGGTTCCTGCTGTCGGCTCACTGTTGATATATTAAATAAAAATTTTAATCAGTACGGCGAGGAAGAACAATTCAGGGCACTATATATACCAGAATACTTGAGTGTGTATTAACTAAAACAAAGTGAAATTGTTCAGTGAATTATATTAGTTGAGGGATTAGATAATTACTCTGATGTGTTCAGCACTCCATAAATTAGTCAAGTCACTCTGCTGGTCTACTTTAATGTTATCGTGAACTGAATAGCTTGGGGGTTGGTCTGTTGTTTGGATAAAACAATACATTTAATGACTTCCGCTTGCCTTTGGACAAATAAAAGGCTTTTTAACATGTTACGATCAAACTAATAGTTTAATCAAATGGAAATTATCAATTGCAGCTGTAGTTTTACTTTACACAACCATTTTTTTCCTACAATAAGTACAATGAATCCTTGCCAGAAAAAAACAGAAGTGAGAGGTGACCACTGTCAGCTTCATTATTTTCTGTGTCTAGAAACTATATTATTGCTCTTTTGGCAAGGGGAATGCTCAAACACTACTCATTTATGTGTTGTGTTGCTGGACCATGACAGAAATGTTAATACAAATATGTTTGTACTTCCTCCAAACAGCATAAAGTAAAGAAAGTACAAAAGTCATAACAAGGTGAAAGGTTCTATGAATTGTTAAAACATGGGGATACTAGGGGTAAATGCTCTGTCCTGGAAAATCTTTGTCTTGCAGCACTTTGTTGTACATGAAATGAAGCCGAAGCTTCATTCGTAGCTTTGAAAAGACAAAAAAATGAGAGCTTGAGAAAGAAGTTTAAAAACTTGTTTACTTTCTGTGCACACTCGCCTATTTGCTGTGTGACGTGAATGTGAATGTCTTGATTGTTGGTTTCCTAAGAGGTCAAAACTCCAGCAACACTTAAATATACAAAACTTTATTGTGAGACTATAAAGTTGTTCTGTATACGACAGGTGGGGTTTTTTACCTCATCAGACTCACCCTGATGCACCTTAGAAGGCAAATCTGCCCCAGTAATCCCTACTCTGCATCTACAGATTGTCACAACAGAAATTAGATCTGTGACACCAGCAAGAGTTTGTAATGAAACACGAAATAGTCACTATGGCAGTTTAATACATCTTGTTCACCATTTTACAGCAGTGGTTAAATTCTTCTGTAACATTTTATGATATCCAGTTAATAGCCGGGTCAGCTGGTAAGATTTACTTCGATTTCCATGGCATTTTCTGTGGTGCTCAGGCTTTATTTCACATCAGCTATTAAACTTTGACATACCAGTAACCACTTGTGAAGTTGTTTTTATTGCTGAGTAGCAATGTGCTGAACTTGGGAGTAAGATTGACATAGCATGCATAGTAACACAGTAGTGTTATTAAGAATTATTAAAAGCAAGGTATCAGAGGTGAAGTTAAGTGTGCAGTGGTTAATGATTCTAATAAAATTGTGTCATTAACTGTGTTACTGACAAAGCTACTTTATGCAAGACTGTTTTTATAGACATGCTAATGACCGTATGCTGTTTTCTTTCTCCAGAGAGTCCAGCGAGGAGTGCAATGGGATCAGCGGTGCTCTGTCAGTGGAGTCTGTGCCGGGGCCAAGACTGAACTGGTGTCCTGCCAACACCACTACCCCTGCCCCTGCCCCTGCTCCAGCTCCAGCTCCCACTCCGGGGCCCGAGCCCACGCCCAACCCTGTTAGAATGGGGGACGGCCTGGATGCAGCACAGATGTCGGGCAGCAGCAGCAGCCAGGGGCAGGCCCACGCAGCGGCCAACCCCCCACCACCAGAGTACATCAATCCCAACAGGCCAAAGCGCCAGACTAATCAGCTGCAGTACCTGCTCAAGATGGTGGTGAAGGCCCTGTGGAAGCACCAGTTTGCCTGGCCCTTTCATGCACCAGTGGACGCAGTCAAACTTAACCTTCCTGTGAGTGCTGGATTTTTCTCGAAACTTTCAAGGACCCTTTCGACATCATTAGCATTCTTTGCTATATCAGGGCTCAGTTTTCTTACAAGCTTTTATTCATTTTATTAATGTAAAAATCAACTTTCACACATATTGAAACTATGAATTTGTGGCAAATTTAATTTTCGTTGATTGTTGTTTTCCACATTGATATGCCTCTCTTTGAGTCATATTATATGTTGCGCATATTGATGAACAAAATCAATGCCAGGGACTGTGTAGAAAGGTAGTCTGTGACATATGAAGTGATCTGTTGCTGTGCTTAGTCTGGGCTTTGACATAAACACAAGAAGAAAAGTAAAAGAAATAAAGTTTGTCTGAGAAATGTTCTGTCATTGTCAAGGACAGCAGTTGATTTCACAGTGACACTGACACCATTATGACTTATTTTGATAAAAATGTTAATAGACTCGAAGTGTTACAGAATAATTGGTGAGATCCAAAATTAGTCACTTCAATTAAATACAAAATTGATGAGAAATCGTTTGCTTAATTCCTGAAGAAATTCCTGTAAGGGGCCTTATTACTTCTGTCTTTTTTTTTCATTTAATTTTATATTAAATCGCAGCAGTCTCATCTATGCATGTAGAAAATGTTCTTGCATTACTGATACACTCATATGCACCTTTTTCAGGACTACTACACAATAATCAAAACTCCTATGGACATGGGAACAATCAAGAAAAGGCTTGAGAACAGTTACTACTGGAATGCCCAAGAATGTATCCATGACTTCAACACAATGTTTACCAACTGCTACATATACAACAAGGTAACCTAGTTGTACATTGGACCCATTGCATGCTAAAGATTTTGTAATGCCTACACTAAGTGTGTTTGTCTCCCTTGCAGCCTGGAGATGACATTGTCTTGATGGCTGAGGCTCTAGAAAAGGCTTTTCTCCAAAAGGTTACAGAAATGCCTCAGGAAGAAACTGAGATTGTTGTCATGACAGGGAAGGGACGTGGCCGGGGCCGGAGAGATGGAGGTTTGTGATTTGCTACTTTACACTACATTTTCTCAAAGCTGGTCCAACAGATGGTATATTTATTCACATGTCTTGTTCTATCATTAAGGTCTGAACTTGAAACCTGGGGCCATCATTGATCCTTCGTCCACGACTCCTCAAACACGTGGTCTTTCTAACCTCTCAGTGGCACAGCAGACTAGAGGATCAGTGCAGGGCCCGCCTTCACTACCTCCCCAGCCTTTGATGCAGGGCCTGCCACCCCATGTGCCCCCAATGTTACCTGTGCATGCACCACAGCTCGGAGCTCCCTACTCCCTGGGCCAATCAGACTGCGCTCCTCAAGTTCCCATCATGACTTCTGTGCCTCCCCCCACTCAGACCTCCCTTCCCCCTGCATCCATCCAAAACACTGCCCCCATGCTGCAGAACCCTATAACCATGACCAAAGTGAGTGCGATCAACACAAGAAAACATGCTTGGGCGGGTGGGCACATTTTTTAACCATGCAAGTTTTGGCACCTCATTCTAATGACCTTTTTCTTGCCCTCTTGCTCCATTTCCCTGTTTTCTTTTTATTCACTTCTATCTAGCAAAGAAAGAGCCAGAAAAGGAAAGCAGACACTACAACGCCCACAGCGAATGACCAACTGAGTGAGTCTTCACCAGCAGAGTCCAAATCTGGGAAGACACTACCCAGACGAGAGAGTACTCGGCCTATGAAACTAATGAAGAAGGATGCTCCAGACTCTCAGCATCACATAGGAATGGGGATGGGACCAAGTGGAGGTCTTAGCCCCAAACCACAGGATCAGATGGGATACTGTGCTAGTCTGGTCAGAGAGATGCTGTCCAAGAAGCATGCTGCTTATGCCTGGCCATTTTACAAACCTGTTGATGTGGATGCACTAGGACTACACGATTATCACGATATCATCAAACATCCAATGGACCTCAGCACCATTAAGGTGCGTGGAAGAACACATGGCAGATGTTTAATCAGTGGTACCATATAATGCTGAGAAGAGAGGATTTATGGCATGGCAAGTGATTAATAACCTTGATGTGTTTAATAGGCCAAGCTGGAGAACAGGCAATACCGGGATCCCCAGGAGTTTGCTGCTGATGTACGATTAATGTTTTCCAACTGCTACAAGTATAATCCACCAGACCATGAGGTGGTAGATATGGCACGTAAACTACAGGTAAATATAATCTAACAAGCAAACAGTGTTGCTTAAATGAAAAACAGACATCAATATGTTTGTTCTTGCTCAAAATTATGTTGTTGTAGTGTATGAACTATTCTGTTTATGTTGTCCTGGAACTTTGGTCTGCAACAATAATCATCTACTTGGACATAAATTTGTTTATTTGTCATATGTTCACATGCCCTATAATCATGCGCATACATTTTGCTTTGCTTGTTTGTTTCTTGTCATTTTGTAGGATGTCTTTGAGATGCGCTTCGCCAAGATGCCAGATGAACCTGAGATCAAGCCTCTGGTTTCTGCCCCCGCTCCTACACTTCACCATCCTGCCCCCGTAAAGCCTCAGCCTCCTTTGGCCCATGTTGCCTCGTCATCAGACAGCTCCAGTGACTCGTCGTCTGAGTCTGAGTCTTCCACAGATGACTCTGAAGAGGAAAGAGCCCAGAGGCTGGCAGAGCTTCAGGAACAGGTCAGTGACCAGACAAGAATCAAAGTGGCTGTAAATTGGTTGTCCAGCAATGTTGCCCTTTCTTGAGAACTGGTCTCGTCTTTTGGTATAGTTGAAGGCTGTCCACGAGCAGCTGGCTGCCCTGTCCCAACCACAAGCCAGCAAACCAAAGAGAAAAGAGAAGGAAAAGAAGGAGAAGAAAAAAGATAAGCATAAGAAAAAAGGAGGCATGTCTGGCCTTGGAGATGAAATCCAGGATGCTACACCTATTTCACAACTCTCTAAAAAGACCAAGACAAGTACCAATAACAACAAGGAGGTTGTTCCCAAGAAGAAACCTAGGTGGGTATTAAAGCGACAGCTTGTAAGAGGAACTCCTTAATATTGGATATTTGTTAAGCCATAAGCTTGGCATTGCATAGTTTAGTGTTACCCTCACTCAATTTTGTACCCCCCTCATTGGTATGCCTTTATATTTTGTAAATGTGATAATGGTTAAGAAGTAAATTCTGGAAGCTACGTTGTCAGAGGACATGTTTTCCATACAGGTATTTTTCTTATTGATAAGTGGGATTTATAAAAGGCTCCCTGTATTCCAAGTAGATGAATGTCTGTTTTTAGTTGTCAAGCACTTTGAATAATGTTTCTCGAAAGGTAAAGTATAAAAAGTGCAGGTCAGTGCCTACATATTAAAAATTATGCAATTCTGTTTGCTTTTGTAGTAAAAAGGAAGGAATGAAAAGCAATCATCCCTCCAACATGCAACCGGTTCCCATCCTGGAAGACGACCTGGCAGCATCTGGGCCATCAGCGACAGGGGAAAAGTGCAAGCCTATGACGTACGAGGAAAAGAGGCAGCTAAGTTTGGACATCAACAAGCTACCTGGTGACAAGCTTGGGCGCGTGGTACATATCATCCAGTCTAGAGAGCCCTCACTCAAAAACTCCAACCCAGATGAGATAGAGATTGACTTTGAGACGCTAAAGCCTTCGACTCTACGCGAGCTGGAGAGATATGTGTCTTCCTGCCTCCGCAAAAAGAAAAAGTTTCCAGGTAAGCCATGTTAGCAAACCAACAAGGAGAACTCGTTACTCTTGTGTGGTTCATATAATGTAATGGGTACTGATGTGATGTATGAAAAATTTCATAACAGTTTATGCTTTATGCTGGAAATACATGAACACATGGTTGTTGTTTTGCAGTTGAGAAGCCTCTAGAGTCCATGGCTACCTCCAAAAAGACAGGATCCTCTTCAGAGAGCAGTGGCTCCAGCACAGACAGTGAAGCTGACGGGACTGGTGAGCTACTGCAAATGTGACCACTCAAATGCCCAAGGCAAAAAATAAAATGACATTAAATAAAATTCCTAATGTTTATTTGAATTTTTACAGGATTGATAAAGCAGCAGAAGAAGAAGGGCCAGTCTATGAAGGAGGGGAAGAAGACGCATCCTCACATTCAAAGCGGCCCTATTCAGACTGGGCTTCACTCCCAAGTGCAAGGTCTTCAGCCCAGCAATCAGATGAAGCAGCATCAGCAGCAGCAGCAGCAGCATCAGCAGCAGCAGCATCATCAGCCATCGCCTGCAGGCTTCCTTGCTCAACCCGTAGCTGCCCTGGAGTCTTCCCAGTTACTGGAGACAAGCTTTGAATCCCTACCACCTTTTGGCCAGCCCCTCATGCATCTGTCCCACCACACGGGCAACTCCTCCTCACCTGCACCTCCTCACCTCAACGCTCATTCTGTTGGGCCAGTGTCCCCTGAGACCCACCCTTTCCTCAACCAACATCCCATCCTCCCATCTCCAGGTAAGGCTGTATGCAGGCTGCTGGACCTGCGACAGGTCCCAGACTAAAGTTTACCTTGATTAGATGACAATTTTTAGTATTTGTAGTATACCTATTCAGTTTAAAAGTGTGTCTACTTTGATCTCACTTACTCCAACCCACCATCTTTGCTTTTGAAATTAGGAGTGAAATTAGATAGAATTACTTCTGTGTTTTTTGTTTTTTCAAATAGGTTTGAGAGTAAAACTCTCAGCTGTCCTGTGATTTAAAATGTCATCCAAAAGTTTTGTTTGTGAGTCCAAAAGATTTGTTTGCCAATCCCAAGGTTTTGCAATCCAAAATGTTGAGCTGAAATCTCATGGGTGGAACCCATGAACGTCTCGATTGGCCAGTCATTAGTGACATCTACTCTTATTAAATTTTAGAGGGAGCAAATCAATGCTATATTGGTAACACCTGCAAGAATGCTGTGTTTGAACTGGTGCCCGTAGATCTGTGGTGTAGATCAGATTGTGCCATTGTGACCCAACATGAAGGCTGGCACACACAGATATCCAGGTTAAAGGTCCTGAACTCACCATGTTTGCACAACATGCGAAATGCAGAGTACACAAGGGACACGCAGACCTATCTTTCCTAAAATAAAAAGTTTACTTCGGGTAATGTTGACATTATCAGAGACTAGCTGCACTGTCAAATACTTGTTGTCAGTGATACACAGGGTAAAATTGAGCATCAGGGTATCAGGGTATCAGTGGACAACTGACCAGCCTCTTGCAGCTGTTGCTTGAGAGAGAGCTTAGGACCGGATTTGCCTAATGATGCCACTCCAGTTCTATACGTAATTATTAGCTAATTTTGTTTATTTATTTGTTTGAAATGCCGGTTGCCATCAGACTTATTTAAAGTCATGAACATACTTATGATATTTGCTACTATTCCAGTTTACTATTCTTCCATCTTTTGTACTGATATTTCAATTTGGCCAGTAAGTCTGCCACTGTCAATTTCGTTCCAGATATATAATTAAATCTTTCTGCAGGGTGTCTTCAAACCATTTCAATCATCTGCCCAGAAGCAGCTCTCTCATTCTTTTCACTTGATGTCACTGTGATGAAAAATGTGTATTAATTATTTCTTTTGTCTCTTCTTCCCTTTCTGGAACTATGCATTCATAGCCTTGCACAGTTCCATGCCTCAGCAGCCTTCTCGACCCAGTCATAAGGCAGCGCCTCTTCATCCCAAACCCCCTCAGCAGCAACCAGCACCTCCTCAGCAGCAGCCAACCCTGCCACCACAGCAGCAGCAGCAGCAGCAGCAGCAACAACAGCAACAGCAGCAACTCCAGCCCCAGTCAGCAGCACCGCCACAGCACCAGCTTTCCTCCCAGATCCTCCACCCTCCTCAGCCCCTGCACCAGCGGCCCATGTCTCCTCCAACGCTCACACCCCAGGGCTTGCTGTCCTCACAACCTCCCCAGATGCTGTTAGAGGACGATGAAGAGCCAACAACACCTATGAACCAAGTACAATTATACCTGCAGCAGTTCCAGCAAGCCCGTCAGCCCCAGCAGTCCATGCAGTCGCTCCAGACGCAGGCTCGTCAGCAGCAACAACAACAACAACAACAGCCAGGACCGACCTCTCTCCTGCCGTCTGTCCAGACACAATCTCAGCTGTCCTCTCAGACCACGCTGCCTCCTCCCCAACTCCCTGTTCAGTCCCAGGCTCAACCAGCTCCATTACACCAGGCCCCACCCCAACAGATTCCTCTACACCAGGCCCGCCACATGCAGCACACTCAGCAACAGCCGCAGCAGCAACTGAGCTACCAGCAGGGTCCTACACTAGCTAGTCAGCCCCAGGCATCGCAACACAAGGTATCCATGCCCACCAACAAAGCACAGCAAATCATCCAGCAGCAGGAGCAGCCCTCCCCTCGCCCAGCAAAGACTGACCATTACAACACAGGTGAGTCAGAGAAGAAGAGATTAGATATATTGTTTTAACTAGTTGTACAAGCAGAAACTGATGCACAAATATTGCCTGTTGATGTTTTTGACTACTGTACCATCTGGTGACAGGTCACATGAGGGACAACCCATCCCCTCTCATGATGCATTCCCCACAACTCCCCCAGTATCCACCCGTGTCTCACCAGTCTCCACCTCACAACATGCAGCCCAAAAAGGTAAGAAACTTTCACAGTTTGGACAGTCTTTGGGGGGAGGGGTGGGTTAAGTGCTGGGTCAACATTATCTCTACATGTGTGTATCTGATTTTTGACTTAACTTGCTTGTCATGCAGCAGAGAGCCCCTGGGAGTCAAGGTGGGTTAAAGGAGGAGAAACTTCCTCCTTCACCCGTGATGAGAGGAGAGCCATTTAACCCTGCAATGAGACCAGACCATCACAAACATCCTGACAGCAAGCCTTCTCAACCAGGCCACGGCCAACAGAGTGAGTGCCGTGAAAAATGTTTTTTTCTTTGTCTGGAGCCAGTTTAAATGTTCAAAATACATAAGAGGCAGAAAAGGTGCAAATTATTGAGGTTTGTGTGTGTGTATGAACTTTTCTTGAGCAGATGTGAAGTCCATGGACAGCTCGCGACCTGTCATCCGCTCCTCTGAGCCCATTGGGCCGCCCTCCGCTCTGCAAGAGAAAGAAAAGTTCAAGCAGGAGTCCAAGGCGGCCATTGCCCCCAAAAAGGTGCAGGTGGGTGTAAGTCTTTCTTTTTTCTTGGTATATGAACTTTATTTGATTGCACCTCGCAAGATTTTTTTAAAAAGTTTGAATATGATTGATTGATTAATGTGGCTCTTCTTCCTGTCTTCTTTAATCCTTTCTTAGGATGTGAAACTGAAGAATATGGGCTCTTGGGCCAGCCTGGCACAAAAGTCCACATCTACACCCTCATCTGCGGTGAAGTCATCGAGTGATAGTTTTGAGCAGTTCCGTCGTGCTGCCCGGGAGAAAGAGGAGAGGGAGAAAGCCTTGAAGGCCCAAGCCGAGCAGGCAGAAAAAGACAGACTACGCAGGGAGCAGGACAAACTACGGTAAGGTCATCTAGAAGAGGACTGATGACAAAATATATGTGGGCTGTCTTATTTTTAAGTTAGTGTGCTTCATGAAACTCCAGCAGAAAACTAAAAATGTTAGACTTGCTGTGTGCTTTGGAAAATGTGAGACTGCTCAATTGAGAGGCCTTTATACAGAGCTACCATCATGACTCATTAGTAATAGCAAGTCGTGAGGATGACCGACTTTGTCACCTCCGTGTTCAGCTCTTGTAATTACAGGTTGAGCAAGGCTTCAAAGACCTCAACTGCTTGAAGCAATCAGATATTATGTTGCTGATGTAACCCACATCAACAGTGTGCAGGTTTAAACATTTTAACCACAGTCACAGTCATAACTAAAACCCCAAAATGTACACAAATAGCTTAAAATATATTTTAGTGGGCTGCCTGATTACAAAAAGACAGGGGAAACCCTGCATAAGATGATGTATTGTGCCATCTAGTGGCCATATTGCAGGACTACAACAACTGCTGTCATAAGAGTCTGTTCAGATGTGAACTAGAAAGGATGATAATTAATTATATGCACCTGTTGGCGGGGTTTAATGCCAACTGTCGGCATCAGTGAGCATATTTAGGGATCTACTCTTGTTCAAGACATTATATATATACAGTACGCTTTTAACCTGCTTCAACAAGGCTGATGGTAACTGTTTCCTGTAGTTATGACATCTCTGTGCAGATTTGTATGTTGTATTTCAAGTGCTGTTTCTCTGGCCTTGGAGGTTCATTTTTAGCTCAGTCATTTCTCTTGCAAGCCATCTAAGATGGCACCAGATGTGGATTTAAAGATACCTCCTACACAGTTGTGAAATTCGCCCCATAGCAATGTGAAAAGTATTTGGATCTACCCAGTGTGAATTATTGGCCTGAATGTCTTCCAGAGGGCGAGATGACGAGGACGTCATGGAGCCAAGCAGAAGGGTGCACGAGGAGCCACGCAGGCGTATGGAGCAACAGCACATCCAAGCTCCTTCACAGCAGCAGCAACAACAACAGCAGCAGCAGCAGCAGGAGCCCCAACCAGCTCCCATTCAGCAGCCTCCTCAACCCCCAACACCACCTCAGCCCGCCACACAGAACCCACTAGACCAACAGAGGGAGCTGGCACGTCGCAGAGAGCAGGAGAGGAGGCGGCGAGAGGCGGTAAGATAACTGTCTTTTGCACTTTTTATTTTCATGGAGTATAAAATTATCCTAGTTGACCAGTAGGTCAAGCAGTAACAAATTCTGATTTTATTTATATTTGTTGATATAGAGCAATTTTCCTGAAATTGAAGATTCACACTCAGCAATCTAATTTTTTGTTTGTTTGTTTGTTTTTCTTCTCTCCAGATGGCAGCAACTATTGACATGAATTTCCAAAGTGACTTAATGGCTATCTTCGAGGAAAACCTGTTCTGAGGAGAGGAGCGACTGAAACGTAACTGCAAAGGAAAGAAAATATGAAAAAAAAAAAGAAAAAAAATGTTGGATGGAGTAAACTTCCTCTAAAGAGCCATTTGGCGGCCACGCACCACAGAGGGAGGCGGACTGTGTAGATGTGACGGACCCTCGGAGACAGAGTACTAACTCCTGGATGGGCGGTCACAACTTGCTTTGCCCCTGTGGACTGAAAACACGCAACGCACGGGGGATAGTCTAATTGTTTTGGATGTCACCTCCTGGCCGCCTGCCTGATATCCTGCAACAGGAGAAGGAGGACCCCTGTTGGCACAGTTGCCTTTGTCACACTCGCTTCTCACTGTGTGTGGGCGCAACAATAAATCACAAGAGTAAAGACATCCCAATATGTATGAAAACGCTCTGATAATGTACTGACAGACTGCGCAGAAGCATTTTGAAACTGCCAGATGTCTGTGGTGGTGAAGAAGACTGGTCTTTTATGTTTTGTTTTGTTTTGATTGTTGTAAGTGAACACATGAGATGGTTGGGGGGGCAACTTCCATACTGTAAATCATGTATATTTCTCAGCAGAGAAGGTACAGTTTGCCTTACACCACTTTCCTAAACAGACCATTACGTTCTGTGGCCTGCACACATGGACAAACCAATAACATTTACAACCAGGAGTAAGAGCAGTGCAGACCTTTTTTTCATCATCTACTATCTACTGTAAAGAAGTATTTTCTTATACTACAATAACTGTTTATTTTGGATCTTTCTTTTTTCCTCTTTTTCTCTTCACACCAACACACTCCGCCACTTATGTCTATGCCAAACAACCCATTATCTTTTATGCTAAATTACTTGTCCTAAAACATGGTAGGTAGCTAGTGACAAAAACCCCCTGAATATATGCATTATCATAGTTCCAGCAAGTATTTATCAAAAACAGACTAAGTTGAAGTTTCCATCCTGCCTTGTATTTTTCATTTAAAGCTACAACAGGAACTTGTTAGCAGAAGAAGGGAAAGGTCCGGACGTTTCTGAGCTTTAGTTGGGTTATGATTTCACTACAAGTGTCACATTATTTGTATTACACTTTGAGAAGTAATGTTGGAAAATGTTCATATCATCGGCCTGTTCACAACAGTCACACTACTGGATCAATCAAGAAATGAGAAGATGAGCAGCCCCTCGCTGTCCCGTCTCCGTCTGCGCTCCGATCCTGCCTAAAGGTTCTGATCAAATGTCGGCAGCGCTCGAAGCAGGAAGGGAGCAGTCGGGGGGAATAAGACAAACACTCAACACCTTCCTGTAGCTGTTACTTGAATCAGGTTAGAAAAAAAATAGGGGCTGCAAGAGGCTCCCACTTAGTTTTTGCATCAGATCGTCTTCTAATTCACTTAGGGCACACTGTCGACAGGATATAATTAAAAGACAAACGATTACAAAAGTTGAGAAATGGAAAACACTGAAAAAACAGTTTCAATTTCTATCTTTGTTCTTGTTCGATAATAGTGGATGTGAGTTATAATTCTGTTCTTGGAGACATTGTTTGGACCGGGGATGGGTTGAAATCTGAATGCATCTCGTCCTCTTCACTTGTCTCTTATGGTGTTTTTTCTCCAGTGCCTGTATTGTATTGCAATTCTCGTTGGCTTATATTACACTTCGAGGGGGTTTAGAAAGGGGCGAGTCAGGACTGGGTGGTGTAATATTTGAATGGGGAGGGAGATTTTTGAAAGAGTTTGTGTAAAAAAAAAAAAGTAATAAAAAAAGGAAAAGACAGCATTTTATATTTTACCCGTTGTCAATATTCGGGTTTTAAATTTAGTTTTAGCTGGACTTCTATGAGTGTACACACCTGACAACTACTTTCTCATTTTGTTCAATCAGCAGATTTTAGGTAGATATGTTTCAGCGTTGCCACACTAGCGTTTGAGTCTGGTCTGTGAGTGTGACTGTGTAAATTTGGACGGCTGTGTGACTGTGTGTGTTTTTGTTTTTGTTAAATTTTTTAAAAGTGTGTGGGGCAGGGAGGCATGTTCCCCGATGTAGATAAGCATTCTATTGATGAGGAGAATAAACAGATAAACAGTACTTCAGGAGAACTTGTTTCTGTGCTTAAGTCACCTTTTTAATTTCAATGAAGTCCACCATATATGAATATAGAATTTTTATTATTAGACTGGTTTTGAAAGGGTTAAAAAAAAACCTTCATTCCTTTTTAGCCTTTTTGTTTCCTTTTCACAAAAACTGTTGGACATAATGTGCCATGAGTGCTACAGAGAATGTGCTGACCCGCAGCTCAGCCCAGAGTTTGCTTTATTCAGGTATTTTATTTTGTGTTACATTTGTTCTGTTTTGGGGGTTTTGTTGAAACATTTTCCTCGATTATCGTTTGGTATGTGAGTGGTCTATCGAGGTCTTTGATTCAGTCTGTTATGATCATTGAATAAACTCATCTCTTTTATAGAAAATAAAAAAATAAACGAACCTTTGTGTCAGCCTTTTTCTTTTTTACATTAAATGATTGTTCAGGTCAGAAATGCTGCTGCTGATCCACTAAGATTTGATATTGACCGAGTCTGGTTGTGAGTGATGTGCATCCATAACACCTAGTGCCATGTGCTCAGATTGATTTGATTGTATATCAGTACAATCGCACAAAGTTTGCTCTCTTTTGGATTGTTTTATTTTGAAAGTAACAGTTCCAGTGGGGTTATTTCTGACTTGACGCCACAAACAGGTGACTTCATGTGTTTGGAGTCTTTACTGCCCTCCAGTGGTGAACTACCCACAGTTGAACCTGTGAACCTTTATGAGCTCCACGAGGAGGACATTCACGTTGTTCTGCAGCAAGACACGCTGTGCAAATAGCAAGGACATAAAATCCAATAAGATATAAATATAACATATCAACATGAAAAACTGAAAAAGAAATTATTACACCTGTTGACAGTGTGGAGAGGACATGGCTGAAACTATACATTGAATGAATGAATGACTAAATATCAAGTAAAAGCAGTGAAGAGTATCGCACATGAGTCTAGTGACTGAAACACTAAATTATACTGGTGATAGTGTGTGTAAATAATCATTAATATTATCGATATTAAGGTTACTATAACAAACCACTTCAGTAATAAAGTATGATCCTGAAGAGCTGTGAGTAAAACAGTTCAGCCCCCCCCCACTGATATTCATACAAACATCAAGGCAGGTGTGATAGTAAGCCAACATAAAGTGAAGTACAGCTCCTCCAAACAGTGATAGATTATTTCGCATCATTTCAGTATATTATTATTGTATATTTTGTATATCATATTACATATTATTGTATATATTATTCTCACTGACGTATCAGGCTTTAATCTCAGTAATTAGTATAGTATAATCATATAATAATATATAATAATAAAATTAATCATGTCTGCCTTCACACCGATGAACTATAATGTTCCTGAGACAGCCCTTTTTATCAAATCATTTAGTAATAATAATGTTGTTTGTTTGTTGTAATTGCCATCAATGACTTGTGCATATTGATAATATTAAACAACCATTCGCATCTGTCATTTCTCCATACAATTACGATGTTAATGTTTACATAATAAAATTAAATAAACCTCCATCCGTGTAATAACCGTAGCCATAAAGCTGTTTAAATTACAGTTTTGTTGCTGTTTTAGGGACTATCAGGTAATGTGTATTTAACGTGTTCGATTCACGAGTATTGACTACCCCCTAGTGGTTACAGAGAGGAACTGCATGGCGTTAAATGAATCAATTTTGCGTGTATATAGCACAGCGAAGCACTTCCGGCGTTACCTTCAAATTAAAGTGCGCAACCTGAAGCGATCCAAGGAAGTTACCGCTGAAATTATACAACCGATTTGTAAGGCGATTTACATTTTCTATATGTTTTGTTTTATCACTTTACAGCACACAGTTGCTCAATGAAATGAAAGTTGTCTTTAAAGTAGAATAGAAAAAATAAAAGAAAGAAAAATTAATGATATCGCTATGTATACGTTATCATTAGCTCTTTCTTTCATTATTTCTTTTTTTCTCTCTCTTTTTAAAATAAGTAAGAACATCGGCTTTGGTGGAACTCACAGTGTTGCAGTTCCCGCTCTGTCCACTGGAGGGCAGCGTTTCCTCAGAGCTGTATTGCCGCCTTATTTTACTCATCCAGAAAGTCTCCAACTACTCCAACAACATTCACAACAAATTTATATTAGTTGGAATAATGCTCATATAGATTATTAATATAATAGCGCCATCATATGGTTAACGCCAAGTTACGATGTGTGTTTTCTTAAACTAGCTCTCTCTCTCTCTAAGCTAGCTAAGATTACTTTAAGCTAACTTGTTACGATAAACCGTTAACATAAAAGAAACGAAAGAGACTACGACAGATTATTACTACAAATGTTACTTCTAACCACGATCACTGGATAGACATGAAATTCATCTTGTTCGTATTTATTTTAAGCGCTGTTATTATTTGATAGATTTACCGGAAGTTGTAGTATTGTGTTGTCGCCGCATTAATGCTAGCTTGATTTATTATCACTTTGCAGTTCGAGATTTTGACCACAAGAGGGCAGCAAACGACAGGATCCTAAACACAATCTATTTAAACTTCCTCTCTACATCAACAAAGATAACATTCATTGCATCGAGCACTTACATAGTTTGATAACAAAGTATATATTAGTAATACGGATAATATTAGTAATGTGAATGTCCTGTAACACCTCAGTTGAATAATAATCAATATTATTGTATTATTCCTGATAAAGAATGAAGAGTTGCCGCTGGTAAGTCCTCCTAATCATTTCTTTTGTTTTAATTTCAGTATAATTTATTTGACTATAATTCAATTATTATATACGTGTTCAGCAACAGTGTTAATGCAAGTGTCCGTGTGTTGTTTCATGAAGGGTGACCACTCATGTCAACGAGGACATAGCCCCAATGAAAATTAACTTTGTATCGTGGCTTTAGCTAGACCTAAGTCTACGATTAAACATACTTGATATACTTGATATCATATAATTATATCATAAAAACATGTTAATACCACACATAAACATAAGGTTGTTTACATATATACATTTAATCAATAATCATCATCATCTCCGCGATAACCTCATATACGTGATGTCCTTAATTTTGTTTCTATTTAGTCAAACAAGCAGCTTCTCTTAACTTGTTCTTCACAGCTGAATAATGTCGTGTGCTGTAGTTTCTCACTGTGGCCACAAGAGGGCAGCAGACACAACTCCAATCAGCATCAACACAGACAATTTACTAAACTGCATTTACTTATTCATAATTGTAATCATACATACATATTAATGATCATAAGATAGTCTACCTGTTTATGTGTTTTAAATCCATAAATGTAGAATTTATTTTCTATCAGTACTGTGTGGCGTTTTGTTTCTGCTGCCTTCAGGTGCCGTTCCGCAATTGTTGGTTTCTGTGTTAGTTCCCAGTGAAAGTAAGATGTCCTTTTGGCTCATTTTCATTGTTTGGAGGGAATTAACATTTCACTGCAGTTGTTTTGCGGAAGTGATTAAAACGCTTCAAGTTTTCTTTCTTTCTTTTTTTTTTTGTTGTTTTTTTTTTGTTTTGATGAAGCTATATGAACACATTTCACTTTCAAATGTCGTTATTGTGTTGTGACGTACGTGTCCGTGTGTGGGCATGTGTTTCCCGACATTTCTGGCTGTATGTGAAGGCATCACTGCTACCTGTCTGTGGACTCCAGCTGATCCGAGTGAGAATAATTCACACAGGCGTCGACGTGACAGCGAGCGGCCGCATGGACGCGAAGAAGTGAAAGTAAAAAAACTTTTTTTCTCATCAGGTGGCGGCCAACAACTCCAGTCTTCATGTCAGACCTGTCTGGATGGAGGAGACTTTAAAAACGGCGGTAAGTCTGAGACAATTCACGTTTCTGTGGTGGAAAAGCTGAACGAACTGATCTCCAGAGATACCGGAGTTTTATCAACAACCCTCATCAACCAAAGATGTTTTCTGTTTCTGAACAGTGCGTCTTGTTTTAACATGGTCAAGTGCAACAGCCGTGTTAGATTAAAAAATACTTTCAGCTTTTCAAATCTGTTCTGTTTCACTTCAGACTAAGTGTGTGTTTTGGCTTGTTTGGACGAAACGAGCTGTTTCAACACCTTTGGTCTCTGGGATGTGTGAAGAACGATTTTAGACCATTTTACGGCTTTTTATTAACAAACCACCTACACCGTGGTTCATGAAACCAGTGGGATATTCTTACTCAATTTACCGCTCAGTGTGACTGTGGTACAACTGAAAGTGTTTCCATCTCGGTAAGAGTGAGCGGCGGACAGACATACAGACAGACCGCACTTGACACTTTATTTATATCTGATCGCACGCCCCTGCAGCAGAACAAAAATAGTGCGGCGCGAGTACTGATATAAAGAGATGTCACACAGGCGTGCAAGGTGCAGAATGCATGTGAGAGAAAATCATTTCTATCACTTTGCAGAGAGTGTAACTGTGGAACAAGTTAGAGATGTAGCGTATGACATAACTATGTCCAAGGTTTTATTATAACCCATTTGTTAAAGGGAATTAACGCATTATCATAACCCTTTTAAACATGATGTTCTGACTTGTATAAGTTCTGACAAATATAAAATCGCATATTACCTCTTGTTGCAGCTCTTGTACACAACAGGTACAAAGTGAAAAGTAACGTACTCATTTCCTGTAAGGTACTTAAGTACAATTTTGCGGGACCTGTACTTTATTTCTACTCCAAAAAGAATTTGGCAACTTTTGACTCCACTGAATTTGTCTGATAACAATATTTATGATAGTGATATTATATTTAGAATAATCTGCATCCCCCAGTAGACTATAAATATTCATATTCATGTTTACCAGCCACAACCTTCAAGTGATGTACACATGAATGCAACAATAATTTAGTCTGACAGTATATTGTATATTATATTGTCCTAAAATGGCTCACTCATAACTTAAAGTGTATTGTGATACTTATACTTTTGTACTGTTACTGAAGTAAAATTTTAAATGCAAGACTTTAACTTAAGTATTGATGCACTGTAGCAATATTACTTGTACAAAACTTCAAAGCATTTCTTCCAGCATTGACATGCTTAAATGTCTGTTTCTTGTCTGCAGTTTTGGCCATGGAGAGCAGTGTGACAAACACCTGCGACTACAGCCACAATGTCACTTTCTTCTACAACTGGGTCGGTAAGAAGATCAGCAATACGTGGTCGACTCAAGACTTTGTGGTGATCGGACTGGGCTTGACGGTATGTCTCATCGTAGTCCTGGCCAACTTGCTGGTTATGGCGGCCATATTCATAAACCAGCGCTTCCACTTCCCGATTTACTATCTCCTGGCCAACATGGCTGCAGCAGACCTGTTCGCAGGCATTGCCTATGCCAACCTAATGTTGAACACGGGCCCCTGGACCAGCACTCTCAGCAAGAAGCAGTGGTACATCCGGGGGGCTCTGATCGACATCAGCCTGACAGCCTCTGTGGCCAACCTGCTGGCTGTGGCCGTTGAGCGCCACCAGACCATCATGACGATGCAGCTGCACAGCAAGATGACCAAGCGGCGCGTGGTGCTGCTGATAATCTGCATCTGGGCTGTAGCCATCATCATGGGCCTGGTGCCATCCACAATCTGGAACTGTGAGTGTGATCTGGAGGATTGCTCCACCGTCGCTCCCCTCTACAGCCGCCGCTTCCTGATCTTCTGGGCAGTTCTCAACCTGCTGACTTTCTTTATCATGGTAGCCATGTACATTCATATCTTCGTGTATGTGCGATACCAGAGCCGGCGCGCATCTCAACATTCCTCTGAAATGCAGCACAGCCAGACTATCGTCAACCTGATGAAAACCATCTCCATGGTTTTGGGTGAGTTGTTTGTGTGTGACTTATCTGCTGCTGGATGTTACATGTGGGTCAGTGATCATGTTTATATGGTTTGGTTTTTTATTAACTAGTCTGGCACTACTCCCTACACGTGTAGTGTAAATACATTGTAGGAACATCTTTTTGTTGCTTTGCGGCCACTTGGACAAGTTACATTTCACCCTTCTCAGTTTAAAAAGACACTTCTGCTTCTTTATAACTTATATTGCCTGAAGAGGAACTGTACACTGTTCTTGCTGTCCTTTATAGCTTACAGAGCAGTCTCATGTTAGGATGCTTTCTGCGGCTTCCCCACTTCCTCCAGCAAACCAGTATTTCTGGTCTTGCCTTGTTTGTCAGAATTGTCTGATTACTCAAGGGAATGTTACATCTGAATAGTCCTAGTAACTTTTTGTCCCAGTGAACATGAAATCACATTACCTGTCATAAATCACCACATTGTTTGCTTAGATGACTCATCTCCTGAAGGTTGATACAGTAATCTTGAGATTAAGCAATCCAGGTACAGATATTACCTAATGTCACTGCACTGTGAAGCAGCTGGTGTCATATTACATGGATGATTTTATGGACGATTTGAGTTTGTTGTTGACTCTTTTCCGTCTTCACTGACCACACACACCCTCGCAGGCGCCTTCGTAATCTGCTGGACGCCCGGCCTTGTGACCCTCCTACTAGACGGGCTGCTGGGTGCGGCCAGCAACGCCAACGCCTACGAGAAATTCTGTCTGGTGATAGCAGAGTGCAATTCTCTTGTCAATCCTATCATCTACTCCCTGCGAGATGAAGAGATGTGGAGGACGTTCAAGTGGATCCTGTGCTGCCGGTGTCTGAGAGGTGCTGACCAGCAGGGGGGGCTGTCACCTGTGGAGATCAAGTCACCGGAGGTACAGATCTTTCTTGCACTTATGGTTGCTACAGGTCGACAAAAGGCCTATATTGTGATTGTTGGTGTTGTTACTCCAGGGTTTTTGTCTTCTCACATTCCCTCTCAGTGCGTCACGCAGGCTTTCACTCACCACACTAATGCATGTGCTGATTTCCAATGTAACCCATCAGTACCTGGCACAAGGGTGAACCAGAAAATAACTCTTTTTTTTTAGTTCCTTGGTCCATTTTGTTAATGTTAAGTCAAGACTACTTTTCTAAAAAATGAAAAAAAAAAAAAGCAGCTGGAGGGACAACGCTGCATTAAATTACTACACGTTAACATTTTGAGTCAGTGTAAGAAAATAACTGAATTGTAATTTTCCCTTTATGTCCATAGGAAACACTCACTCATGTCCAGAAGTCAGAACGTGAGGCCATCTGTGCAGAAAGAAATGATAAAGAAGACAGTTGGACAGTGCGGGGGGTATGATGGCTTCAGGCGTGCAATTAAAAAAGAAAAAGAAAAAAAAAAGACTTTTCCCATAGTCATCTAACAAGCACACATTTCTGCTATATATCATCTAACATCTGCCAAACTACCTCTCTGCAATGTTTGTTTGTGAATTGAACAAAAAAAAATTAAAGATGCATCTGTTAAAAAGTTAAACAAATGCTTTCAGTGTTTTCCCTCAGTCTCAATGAGGCTAATAGATTCACATATTAATCATCAGATGGTGCAATCTCTCCTTTTATTACATTTGACTATCACAAGAGCATTTGTGACAAATTATAAAATGAAACACTCCTAAATTCTGAAATCAAATACTGAAAAATCACACTAAATCATTTTTATTAATTTTCTAATAAGAACACTACAATTTGTCATATTCTTCCTTTTTGTTTTACTCTTTCTAGAACAATTCTAAAGTTGAGGTATAAAAGGAGTTCATACAGACTCACAAGTCTGAAAACAGTGGGGGTTATATACAAGAGAAATGGAAAGACAGAGGTAGAGAGAGGGGTAAATACAAGGGAAAGAGGGGAGATACAAATATACTAATAAAAACAAAGAAATCAAAAAGGTTTAAGAAGTCATTTGGTGCTGTGGAAGTCATTTAGTCACTTGCAGAATACAAACAATCATGATTGACAATGAAATATAAAATTAAGTTGTGTCTTTTTAGAATAGTGGATCTATTGCAAAATTACAGGGGGCCACATAATGTAAGTGTTTAGGTGTAAATCTTTTTTGTTGTACTCATTTGTGAGGCAAGTTGACATGAATGATTCATGGCAGCAGCAAAATGTAGATCGTCTGCTTTAATGTAAAGGTCTGCCTCTCTGTTTCATGGTGTCACAAGAATTTGAACGGTTCTATATTAAATTGCCATTTAAAAAGGTTAAAAAAATAAAATTCAGTATATATCGTCTTCTTAGCTGAATGCAATCTGTTTTTCTCACAATATTTCACCATTAACTATGATTCAATTTAAGATTAACTTTCCACAAAACTTTGCATCTTGATATTTAGTCCTGGACTGATTGGATTTTTAACCATCCATATAACTAGATTTAAAATCAAATGTTAGTACAAAGTATAAATGGATCAAATCTGGGGGTGTGACTATATAACAGAGGGCATGTGAAAAAGGTAGAAACTGCAGTGGAATCCGATGGTAAGGAGTCTCAAATCTATTCTCCAACATAGACCAAGTAATGTCCATTGGAGAACCTCAATTGATGCAATTATCTTTCCACAGCACCAAATGTTACAGCTGTAAACCCTTCATTGCCACCCGGTTATGTAACAAAAGACCTAAATAATATTCAAAATTGATACAGAGTTATCGTGAATCCTGTGACACAAAGGCCAAATAAAACTGGCATCTCAACCAAACATCAAAGTTTATAAAAGAAAAAAAAATACTGAAACATTACACAAACTGTACAGTGACATCCATTACAACAGGTAGAAAAGGGGAGGGGGCATGATAATTTGGTGTGGTGATAACGTTATTCATAAGATACAGTCGTATGAACTGCGATGAGTAACAAAACAAGTAATTAGATGTGGGATATCACGTGTGACCAGCTTATAAGCTCAAGTTTTGTTCTGTAACATGTTTCAACAAAGTCTTGACTGACACTTAAATCTTCATAAGGCTTTACCTTACTATCAAAATGCTTTGTTATTCACATAACAGGTAATGTATAAAATAGTTCCAAAGAATGAAAATCCCCAAAACATTGCAGGTTTGTCTCAAACAAAGGTTTGTCCAAGTTAAAGAGTTTTACCACACCCAGTGCTGCCTCTTTTTTTGGTAACAGAGGAGAGAGAGAAGCCCTTGCCCAATTGGCCATAGAACTAAAAAGAAAATAGTTGTGGTTTTACCGTAAGGTATTAAAGGATGGGTAAAGAGGAAGAGCATAACTTCTATGCTCACAATCAAATTACAGGTGCGATATGACAGTCCTCACTCCACCCACCCTCCCACGACGCCCCACAACAAAGCCCCCCCCTCCCAAAAAAAAAACAAAACAAAAAAAAAAAAAAAAACCAAATCAACTTGAGGCATGACAACACCACACAGAGAGACACAGATACAAATATAATTCCCTCCTCTCCTTGAACTGAAAAGGTGGCTGTGCACCAACTTTAGAGAGACACAGAGTAGCATTATTACATTGCTGAACGTGGTATTTTTGGTTTTGGTACAACAGAAGGTTGTAGTGTGTTGCCTCGGGCTCACAAGCTTAAATGTTTCAAGATGGGGAGGAGATCTCAGTTGAACCCCACCTGGAGTGTCATTGGCTGGTGGAAGCACCCAGTCTCTATAATGCTTACAAAGGTCAGAGGGCACCAGCCAGTTTGACTAAGACATCCCAAGAACACTGTACACACGCCCAACACAGAGACACACACATCATAGCAATACATGATGCACTTTTTCCTTTTTGGTCTGACTGTAATAATTATACCCTTTATTTTTTTGTTAATAAAAACGAAGCTAAAAACTTGGAAGGTTAAATGAAAACAATAATATCACGCCTAGAAGTCCTACATGCATGGAAGACGGTCACGTTTCTAAATTCATGTCACGTTTGTCCCAATAACACATCGATGCCCCACAATCTTTCCACCCTTCTCCCAACGTCATTTAGATGCTTTATTGAGCTCATTTTTGGTGGTGGCTGGTGCATTCTTGGTGAAACAGCATTAGAAAATAGCCTACAATCAAATAAACTAGTGGACAGAAAGCAAGAAGTTAAGTCTACGAGCCATCTACCAACACCCTCTATTGGTTAGCAACAAAAAAGGGCTATTAGTTACATCCACTCAACCAAAGATATTCTTCTCTCTCTGCCCTTTCCTCCTCTTCTCACCAGCCCTATTATCACCTGTCCTGTCTGGTTTAGAACAGTGATCCCCTTAACTACCTTTTTACAGGTAGAGACACCCATTACAAGGATGCTAACTTTTGTGCTTGACACATCTTTTATGTCAGCTCACTATGAAAACGACTGCAAAGTTGCGAAGTGTGTGTATGCGTGTGTGTGTGTGTGTGTGTGTGTTATGGAAAGAGGGGTGCATGCACATTTGTGCATATCTCAATTATTCACTTTGAAATCTCCAACAGAATGAAACATCAAGCTATAAGGATTGGAAGATACACAACGGTGTCTTGTGTTGAGTCAGCAGAGGGTGATCTTGGAGGAACAGATGTGTTGACAACTACGGGGCAGCACTTTGGTACGAGCAAGGTGAGCAGAGCTCCCTGGTGATCCGTATCAACAGTTTGGCTGTGAAATGCCAAGGCTTCGAGAGATACAGGCAATCACACACAGTTTTCCAAAGCAAAGGGTCGAGTGCAGAGGTCAACAGCACATGGACAAGCTGTGAGTACTGTGTGAAGTTAACGTGCATATACACATAATGTACAGACATCATGATCATCTACACAGCTGGGTCAGTGGTTTTCAAAAAATCCTTGATAGTAAAGATGTTTCCTATCTGTCTCGGCATCAGTAAGCTCCATCTCTATTTCATTCTGAGTTAGGGAGCTTCTAGCGTTGAACTGGAGCTGTGGGGTGGAGGGAGGATTCCTCCTAACTATTGTTCGGCTGTCCTGTGTTCCAGCACAGTGTGTGTTTATGAAATGCGAGTGCGGCCTTGTGTGGCTGTCCAGTTGAGAGACGAGGGAATAGTGAAAAATGAGGACAGAGGATGGTAGTCAGAGCAGACCGCAGTGGGAATGAAGTGATGGCAGGGAGAACCATCGAATCAGTTGGAGGTGTCGGAGTGGACGCTGCCAGGAGGACCGGGAGGGGAGGTGACCGAGGGGGGGTTGGTGGTGTCCTGCCAGCTGTTAGCCTGCAAACAGTCAGGGAAGAGAGTATTCTGCGTGAAGAAGGAGTTTTATAATTAGTAGCCTAAATCAGCTATATTTGTGCTTACTAGTCAAGTGAAGCAGCCTCAAGATAGCTTACAAAACACGTATACATGCTGCAGGTCCGTAATCAGATTTCTCCCAGCCTTTATTCTGGAAGCATGGCTGCTACTTTTACTTGTAGTTTAACTTTAAATAATTGCTTAAAATATGAGGATGCATTCCGATGTGAATGATCTCTTCTTTCATCCAAGCTGAGGTCTTTGTCGTGCACATACATACCTTTTCTGACATTTACATGACTAGGAGATAGGCTTTCTTAAGGAAAAGTCTAGTTTTTCCAGTTTCCTGGCCTGATTACAAAAAGCAGGCTCCTTTTGATGTTTAAGATATCAGCCAGCTGACCCTGTTACTGAAGTGCAGGAAATCACACTGATTTTCAACAATCAAGTTTTTCCTCTTTGCTGACAAGGATCGATATTTGATAATGGTTTGTTGTCAGATCCTTGAAATCACTCATTGGATAATTTGCTAGGTAAAGATGTCCAGATGTTAAGGTTAAGACAGGTAAATATGCTATGAAAGTATCATAACCTTGAATGTTTTATGGCTCCTTATAACCGCCGTTCAATAGCATTTCAGTGGCAACATTTCAAAATGCAGTTGCAATCATTAAAATTAAAACAATGTGTAACATGAATACAACAAACAAAGTGATTATTATATTATCTATATTTTGGTGAAGATAACAACTGTTCGCAGATCCTTAATAGACAAAGAACAAAATGTCCATGTAAAGCTGTAGTTCATCAGCTTGAATTTATTTCAAGCTAGCTGGGCATGTTGAAAATGTATTCACTACAAAAGGATTAATCAGTACTCACATCCAGGCGATGAGGGGTGTAGAGGCCACTACCCGACAGCTCCTCATAGCCGCCCGTCAGGTGTGTAGCACGGTGCAGGGTATCCACCTGTCAGAGACAAAACACACAAAAATCTCAGCAACTTCAGCACCTAGACATCTAAACAAATAACATGGCAACAGGCCGTACAGAGGAGTGATAGTTTCCACAAACCTCTACTGTATGCATAACAGCCAGTCTGTATGACCCATGACTGCGGTACTGCTGGTCAACTCTTACCATACAGTTCACACATCAACTTAACTCCCCAATGAACTACTTCTGCTCTCACTTCCATGAAATGAAAGACTACAACTGAAGCCCAAAGCCAATCTTATCATTCTGTGTAATTTCTTTGACTACACAGTGTCTAACAGTAGAAATCTGTGGATCCCTCATGAACTATACATTTATACACCTCTATAAACAGACTACAATCACAAGGACAGTTCAGGTTGAGGGAATTTCTACACAGGGGGGTGAATGTATGGAGAGAGGGGATGAAGGAATGTGTGGGAGTACAAGGAAGAACGAGGATCAAAAAGGCAGCCGTGAGGTTGGTGGCACAACCTAGAGGTAGAGAAACTGACAGTTTAAGAGAAGAGATGAAGGTTCAGTCTTCTGATGAGAATATTGCAACTCAGTATCAACAACTACAAGTTTTTCTTTTGAAGAAAGCCCTTAAGCCCCTAAACTGGTCCAGGGCTCTGCGCTGAAGTAATGTGACACTGCATGTGGATAATGACTGTATATGTCACTATGGAGAGATATTCAATAATACACATTTAACTAGCCTTAAACAACCAGAAATTATTCCTCTTCAGTGAAGCTATAAGCTCCTCAGGGCACACTGAGCAATGAAGGGTCAGTTTGTGTTGGGGGAGGAACTGATGGGGTCAAAGGTAAAGTCAGGGCAGGATCTGAGGAAAGGTCGAGGTCGAAAGGAGCTAGGCTAAGGGAGGGTGTCCAGGGATTCTGGGTGGCTGGGTTAACGGCATTGAGGTCAACCCTGCAGCTGTCCTCAGTGCATACCTGCGGCTGTAGAGAGGGGGCGATGCTGAGACCCTCCCCGTTGAGTGAATGCAGGCCGAGGTAGGCGTCGCCTGTGTGAGACAAACTGTATGACCCCGGTGACCCTGCAGGCAATATATATAGCCAATATCCAATCAGCCCCGACACAGTGCCATGGGGTCAAAAGGTCACCACTGGTCATGGACACTGACCGGAGGAAGTAAATTCTAATAATCAGCTGCAATATGAGGGTCAGTGTTCTCGGCCATCTTATTCTGAACAGATCACTTTACAAGCCTCGGCATACACGGGCATATCAGGAACAGCACACACAAGCTGCTGGAATGTGTGTCTGTTAGAAAATAAAACCTTTTTTTTTTGCCTCCTGTGTGTATTAATAATTGAGCTTTTGATAAAAATTAGGGGAACTGAGCGTGACATGTTTCAGTTCTTAAGAGCTGTTGGTGTTTGTCCATCTTTGTGGGTTACAGTTTGTGCAAGTAGGGCAGGGTAGTATTTGACAGTAGTGGGCATGAAGTGTTTCACTATGTGGACATATATATATATATATATATATAAGGATTACAGTATACGTCACACACACTGCTGCTCAAACAACTGATAGTGACAGAGCATTTATTACAGACTAGTGAACACATGATCATTCAATAACTTGCCATGTCCCCTCTTACTGTCTGAACAGTTCCCTTGTTTCCTTATTCAAAAGGCATAGCTGCTGGTCAATGCAGCTTTTTGTCAAAAGGCCATTGTTTCATCTGTGAATCTCAGTTTGAGGCAAAAAAGAAAATGGTGCATTTCTGTCACCATTCAGTCTCTCACATCTATGATCATCTATTTATTAAATACTCTCACAAAGACAGCTTCATGTCCTACGTTAGACTCCAGTAATTTATTTTGACTATAATGAACAAGGGAACTGACTAAATTTATCTATACAGAATCTGAATGACCACCTACCTTAGCAAAGTGGGGTAACCATTCATTTTAATGTGCTGTGTGTTATATTATTGTTTAAAAATATTATAATGTACTGCATAAATAGATGAAAATATTGAAATAACTTGGAAAAAATGCAATTAACGAAGCAACTGAATAAACAATGGAGATGGTTTGTAGAAAAGGGTGGAAAAAAAGCACATGAAGCAGAAATCACGTTAGTCTCTATAACTGATGCCCATTGAGTATCACAACAGTCAACACAAGTTTTTCAGTCGTCAGCTGCCTGGTCCCAACTACCCTGCACGCTACAGTGATGAGAGTAAAAAAAAAAAAAAAAAAAAAAAAACACACACACCCACACAAAACACAATCAAATGTCTCCCTGGAGATGGAGATTAACTAAGCCAAGCTAGAAAAAAAAAAACACAGGAACTCTGCATATTATTGGTCACTACCCCTGACAGCTGGCTTGCTGCAGCAGTACTGAGTAAAGCTTGGGACCAGGTTTCAGATTATACAAGTACACACCACATGGTGTTGGTGGAAGAAGACCATTTGTTTCCAGAGATTTCATGCAACATAAATAGGACAATGTCACAACTCTTGGCAGACAGCATAGCAGCTGGCTGAGAGCACAGCTGGAGAGTACAGGTTGGGGTTTTCTTTGAACAATCAACTCAGTACTTCATATAGTCATAGTGTGGTCCAAGCAAGTTTATATATGTGTAAGAACAAAAGAACTGCAGTCTGTTAATGAGAAGTGGCAAGGCATATGGGTAAATGGTTTGAAGTATGTGGTACCTGAGTTGGGCGTTGCCGGAGAGTTCGCCTGGCTAGCCTGCGCAGACACATTGGCAGCATCCACCGCTGTTTTAACTGCGTAGAGGTTCGCTTCCTCCTGGAACTTACCGATGTTCTTCTTGTAGCGTATTCTCTTGTTGCCAAACCAATTAGAGACCTGAGGGACAGACAGATGTCAGATATGCAAAGGCTTTGCAACTTTGCGTTCATTTAGCTGTTGTTGCCACATTTTCATGGCTCCATCAGCTAAAAAAACAAGAGTGAATTTTTAAAATATACTACAAAGACTTTAAAACACAGACTATTTTTTTCTGTGTTTGATGAGAATAATAATCTCAGATTCAGCAAAAGAAGCCACAGTGCAGTTTTACTCCCTAGATGACTCACCTGAGACACAGTGATCCCACACTTTTTGGCCAGTTCCTCCTTGGCTTCCTCACTAGGGTAAGGGTTAGACAAGTGGGAGTAGAAATACTCGTTCAGCACCTCTGTAGCTTGCTTGTTGAAGTTGCGCCTCTTACGTCTGACAGAGAGAGAAGAAATAATGACATCCATGCTTGGAATGTACACAGCACAACAACATCAGTATGCTCAGAGTATTTCAGTCATCAAGAAAATAACCTGCCAAATAACACAGGCGCCCGCACACACAGACACAGAAAAAATACTAGCTAAACACACACAGACAGACCTGGCGTCAAGGAAGCGTGAGCGCAGAATCATGACAGCCTCACAGGTGCTCTGTTTGAGCTGCATCTGAATGGAGCTGAACTTGCGATGGATGATGGCCACCATGCGCTCAATCTCCTTGGGAGAGATGGGCCGTGTGCGAGACTGCTCTCTCAGCAGGTTCATTACATGGTTGGTGAACTCACTGCAGGCCTAGACCAAGGAGAGAAAGAGAGGAGTTGAATGGTACTGTAAAAAAGATAGACACAAAGATAGGTTTTTTTTTTCTTGTTTTGATAAAGACGTGAGCTTCAGCTGTCTGATTTGTTGATCAGCTGCCTTCAGAAGAAATATTAGCATTCTTGGTCCATGGGTTACCAATGGCATTTGATCCATTAAACATAGTTTCAAACCTATATTTGTCAAATACAAAAAATATTATAATAATGACTGTTTGTATGGTAAATATCAAAGCCAAAAATAGAGGTTTGATATTTTCTGGAGTGAACATCATCACAATGTCCAAGTATGAAGATCATGTGTAACAAACTGTATCAATAACTAATTATTTTTCAGGCTTTCTAATGAAGCCACCATTTTTATCCACCACAGCTGTCCACTGTTTTGCACACACCTGTTCGTACTTCTCCAGCTCAGAGTGATAGATCTGGCGAATCTGGGCGAGCTTGGCTCTGTAGTCGGAGTGTTCGATGCTGCTGTCAGTGGGTGAACCTCCTGCTGCTGCTGCAGCTGCAGCCGCTGCAGCCGATCCTCCACCTTTCTCTGGTCCCGACACCCCCTCTGCTAACAGCATGTTGTCCAGTCGCATGATCTGGGGATCTGGGGGGTCCTCCTCCTGAACACCTCGTATACTCAGCACTGGACACGAAAGAAGAGACAATACAGGAGTAAGGCAGGTATGGTTAGGATTTACCTGCTCTGCAAAAAAATCTGTTTTTTGTTAATGCCTGTCTAAGCCAGAACACCTTTCTATAGTTAAGAAAACCTGTTGGTTAAAGTTTTTGAAAACTGACAGACCACACATTTCCCTTCAAGGAGAAGCCTTATATTGGGGGTTCTAGGGTGCATAGGAAGATGCTTTATCACTGCTAAAATTCAAAGAAGTGCAGTCCTGTCAGAATCCAGTCAAGTTTCTCCCCTGAGTCACTGCTATGTGCGCCTGGCTGAATTCTCAATGAGTCTGAACTTCCTCTAAATAAACAGCAGAGGGCAGTGTGGTCCCTCCATGGCAGGCTGCCAGAGATAAGGGCATGAGGCATGGGACCAGTAATGGGAGTGCATGTGCTGTCACTATGAGCCCCAGTGGCCATAAGTATAGTTATCAGTTGCTGCTCTCCACCACTGCATTATACCAGGACCTCTGTCAGCCTGTAGCCATGCTCTCATCTCTCTCTCCCTCTCTTTTGCTCACACACACACACACACACACACACACACA
>JAOXYL010000045.1:8051858-8096513 GCA_028564955.1 Terapon puta
AGATGGGTGAGAGATGGGTGAGAGATGGGTGAGAGATGGGTGTGGTTGGTAAATGTGGAAACAAATAAAAATTGAGAATTAGCACTTACGTTTGAGTCCAGCACTGGCCTTCAAGGGTGGGCTATGTTGAACGACTTTAGTACCCCCAGAAATTATGTGGAGCCGAGAGTCTGTCTGAAGGTCCAGGATTCGTTCCGGGTCCAAGTCCTCCACTGGCTCCTGCACACCCCATATTGTCACCAGTAATTATGATATGCCAGGGCAATATCCATGCAATTTGGAACAATAAAAGTTTCCACTCGAAAGTCTCAGCTCTGAATAGTTTTAGCATGTATAACATTGGTTTCCTTCTAACCTTCATCTGGGGCACAGACTCTCCGGTCAGCATGGCCTCATCCACAATGCAACGGCCCCTGAGTAGCAGCACATCACACGGTACCAAGTTGTCCTGGGGCGACCGTCCTGTGGAGCAGAGAATACACATTACAAACACACCGTAATAGATTGAAAATGTTTGTGATGAGAGGAAATAAAGCCATACAAGATAAAACCAAACAGCATGTTTACCTATTGAGACGATGTCACCAGGGACAAGTTCATCACTTGAAATAGGTCTCCACTTCCTATTGCGATATACCTGGCACAAAATAAATTGGAGATGCTTTAAATACATGGAAAATATACTGTAGATAACAAATTTTGAAATGTAAAATTGATGCTGAAACAGCCTCTTTATAACTTTAATATGATACTTTATATGACAAATTCAAAAAGTTTAGCACAGACTACCTGGATCATGTAGGGTTTATTTCCCATGCGGCGGATCTCAGACATATTTCTCATTTGCTGCTGGACCAGGGAAGCCTCAAACGCCACAAGCATGAATAGTGTGAAAACACTGTAGTACCAGTATTCGTCAAGGCACCACAGCCCAACGCAAAACACCTGATGGATGGCAGAAGATTGGTCACATATAAAGCCCTTCAACAAATGGGCTAAGAATTGTAAAATTTAGAAGAGTTTACAACAAAATCAGTCAAATTCAGAAATATTCAAGTAAACACATACCTGAAAAACAAAAAAAGGAGCTGTGGCCCTCTCTTTGAAGAGCTCAAGGAAATCTGGCACCACCATCTCAGCACGATTGGTGCCATACCGCTTTTCTGCAGCTCTGAGTTCGGTCTCCTCCTGGTAGCCACGCCAGGACTGAAAGTAGCCCATTGGGTGGTTTATGGGAAAGGCTATTGGAAGGAAACATTTCTTCTCTTTGTGGTCAAATATGTAGCGGATCTTTTGAAACTCAAAAGATAGAATACCCTCTCCATTCTCATCCTGTTGTTCAAGCAACGAGAAAGAAAGAATATTTTAATTACAGCATTTAGTTCGACAAAGGTAAATTATAATTTTCTTATATTTTTCCCTGTACATAAGACATTATTTGGTATTGTGTGTTTAAACAAGTGCAGTCATACATTATTATAAAAAATAATAATTAAATCTCCATATTTTCTTGTTTGCCCACACTGATGCCACCTCACCCAATCACAAGACATCACTGATGTCAACAGCTGACAAGATCAAATGTTGCATGTCAAAACCTGATCTTTACTGACAGAGAATATGAAATCTTCAATGTTTCCAGTGTAGAAAATTTGGACCACCTGAGGGTAAATATGTGAACTGACCTGGTCCCTCTGTAGTGCCACAAGCTCAGCAAAACCGTTGTTGGGTGTGGGTATGACCTTTGCCAGCGTAGCCTTGTTTGGGTCTGGTTCCTGTGTACAAAAATGAACAGATGACAAATTCACATACAGTGGCAAGTCACTGCTATTTCTGATATTACTGTGTTCCTCTGGAGCTATGTACTTTCAAAAGAGACATGCTCTGATATACAGCTGCTGATTATTCTCTCCAGGCATATTCTTAACATAATATTAACTTTAGCATATTACTTAGAAGCTGATTACATTGTTGATACAAGTACATCGGAAGATTTAGACCCTCTTACGCAATTGCTTACTGAGAAAACACAGAAATGCTGAGGTTCATAATGTCTAATATATCACAGTAACAATATACAATAGTACAAAAGCTCTACTACTAGCTCATTTTTCTAAAATGATTTCCTTTAGTTATACACTGGACAGGTGTATTCCAATACTCAAGCAGTCATGATCATTTCATTCAAAGAAAAGAGTGTGTTTGCATGACAGATACTGTTTTCTATATCATCTCTATGGGTAAAATGAGCTTGCAGGAGGTGTCATTTTAAAAAGAGCATCCAGATGGTTTTTTTTTTACCGTGCTTGGCTAAAAAGAAAACATATCTTCAAGTGTATAAGGGTGTTTTCAATGCAGGAATCGTATGCATCACTTTTATTTCGAATGAAAGTCTGATATGCATGTGACTGAAACCAAACACCTGCAGTGCTGTAGTGCTTTTGAGCAAGACAATGATTGATTATATGCCTGCTTCTGGGTGCATGCTGACCCTGAATTTAGACCTCTGTGTACTAGGTATGGGGCAAACATTGGGTTCCCAAGACATATGAGCAGAGTGCTATTGTTGTTATTATTTATGTTTACCTTGGAGCAAGTGAGCCAACAGTGCGCGTGCACGGACCAATAACCAGAGAGCGCTGTGAGGACGTGCGCGATCCCGATGGCGGCGAGTGCTAGGAGGCCTGCCTCCGGATACTCGGAGGCACCGTATACTCCTAACCACAAATACAGCCAGCCCGGGTAGAGGACGGCCAGGAACGGGAGGACGGTGCCGTGTAGCAGCCGGGGCCTTCGCCTGAACAGCGACACCGAGCTCACCAGCTCGTCGCCGGTGCCCCTGTCATGCTGGTTGTGGTTCACAGAGGGGGCCATTTGCAGCTCACCCGGTCCCAGGATCCCGTCCGCAGCCACACTTCCCTCTTTCTTGGCGTCGTTCATTGCACCTTGGTCGCTCCTCTGACCCCCTCTATCACCCACCACCACCCCGTCGTGTTGAAGCTGGAAAAAATACAATTACACACACGGAGCGGCGCTCGTCCAGCCTCCGGAGCCCGTTTACTGAATCGCTCCTTCTCTGACCGGGGCTTCCGCATACGTAAACACGCAAAGACACGTAATGCTCTCCAGGCGCCGCACTGTTGAACCGGAAAAATCAAAACATTTGTCATTTTACACACAGTCAGCTTGTGCTGTTTAGGTTAAAACTCATATAATATGTGAGTAAAGGGGTTTAATTGACAAGATATTCACTGTATTTGTATTATAACTCTTCAAGTATGTGAATTAGTTGGTACCCCTTTAATAAGTGCATCGTCATCATAGGGGAGGAGCCAAAGTGTGAAGTTGACACGACTCTGAACCAATAATATTAAAGATCTATTGCACAATGTAATGCTTCCATCCAATCATATATAAGAAGGCGGGCACGGCGTAATTTCCGCACGGACATGGCTCCACATGTAGAAATATTGGCGTTATAACCTTGATAGATAAGCTTCTTCGTTTGAGACGACCCTAAAAAAGCAACATGTAAGACACCTAAATGTGATTCATATATATATACATATATATTAACTTTACTATAATCTCTTTTCTTCATATGGAATACGATGCAGCCTGTAAATAAAATGAAAAAATCCTACTTTAAAGCTTGTCAGTGGACTTGTCTATAATTGCTATGATGATGATTGACATCTATCTGTCTGTCCGTTTTCAGGCAGGCTGCTATGGATATCACGGTAAAGTACTGCCATAAAGAAATGGAGGCTTATGGGTCATGCGTAGCCTCCAACCCATCAACATGGCAGCATAAGTGTTACGACCTGAAGATGAAGGTTGCACAGTGCACATCATCACAGTAAGGCAACATACTTGTACGTTCACTCCAGTTTGACTCTCAACATTGTCACACCCATATCTGACCTCTGAAATTTGTTTTGGTAGCCCAGTGATCCAGAAGATCAGACAGGACTGTTCCACAGAGTTTGTGGAGTTTGAGCGCTGTCTGAGAGAAAACCAGGACAAACCTACCTCTTGCTCATCATACGTTGCTCGTTTTCTGGGCTGTGCAGAGACAGTGGACCTCAATGGAGTTTGTAAGTCTTTGCTGAAATTGGCTATATATGATATATGATTATCATGTATAACAAAATGCACCATTGTCTTTGAGTGGTTTTCTTTTAATGGCCAATATGCCAATGCATTCCTTTTCTTTCACCAGCTACAAGTCCAGTACCTCAGCCATCGTAGCATTCAGACCTTATCCATCGCGTTCGGATTACTCCTGTCTCCATCTACAGTGGCCACTCGGATATCTCTTACATCTCTGATATCTTCCTCTGTGTGACTTTATGTGAGTCTTGCCTCAACAAAGATACAGGAGATGAAAGAATGCAACAGTACTGTGAGTTAGTCAGCTTATGTAAAGGACGCCATTACTGCATTGTTCTCTAAATTCTGTAACTTATGTTGTATTCATGTGAAAATAAAATTTATAGTTGCCTGTGTACGAGGAAGTCTGATTTATACTGATTTGTATTGAATCTCATTAAAACTGACATCAGACTTGTATTACTCATCTGGTGTGGTCATTCTCTATTGTTTTCTGTTGCTTAAATCTGGCTCTCCCACCCTTGCCCTCTCCACATCTGAGTCAGAGTCAAATATTAAACTGGAATGTACTGCTCCCACTCAAACCCTCCTACCCAGTGACTGAAAAATTGGGAGTCTGGGAAGAGAGGCGAAGGAGGAGGCTGTCCACTTCTAATCAGTGTGACTACTGAGAAAAACAGAGGGAGGATGATGAGTTACGAGCCCTGTGACCACCAAGCACAGCAGACCTTTTCTGGTTCAATTATTAAAAGTTTGAAGGGGGTAATGGAGGGGAAAGGGATTCTTTTCTTCAAGTGTAATATCTTTGAGAAAGCACATCATCATTTGTCATTATTTAGGACAATAAGGCAAGCACACTCCAAAGATGAAACCGCAGATTGTATTGAAGTTACAGCAACATTACATTCAAAGCACATCACCTGGCAGTCACTGAACAAAAAAGTAAGAGAGGAACTCGCCTAATACCGCACAAATAAGTTACATTCACAAAAATATCACTGTAAAAATACCATGAGTCAATGATCAGAGTCAAACATAATGCGAAGAAAGAATGTTACAAGCTTTTGCTGATCACTGGCACCTAAATGAAACCTAATCCTATTTTATTCTGCACCACATTGTGAGTCTGATTTTGATGCTTTCTGCAACACTTGCTACCCAACTTCAGTTTGGAGGCTATTCCTTTAGACCTACTTTGTGACATATAAATATCATGCTACAGTTTAAATATTTGCAGATTATCACAGAAGAAGGTACAAAATATCTACCTAACAACATCTAATTTGAAATGTTTGAGAAAGAAATTATTACAGAAAGTGACTACAACAATTACTTTTAACACAGCCATACTCACATTTACATTTGGAGCACATCATCATGTACCCAGTGTCCTAACTTTTGGGCATTATAGATCTCTTGGTTATCATTTACTGCACTACTTCTTGATGATTACATTATCAAAGAGAAGGATAAGCTAAAGCAATAATAACTTATACAACCCTGTTTCCGCATAAGGCTTTCACAAATTACCCTGTAGTTTTGTCTAAATGCTAAAAAAAATATTTTTTTTGGTCCATATTATTCCTGTCATGCATTATCAAAAACTAAGAATGTACTTTGAAATGATCACTTTACATAGAAAGGTTCTTGGTCTTTGCAATCTATGCTCTTGAAGTCATTGGGCAAGTTAAACTTTAATCCTATCCTGCACAGTATCCTGAGTTATAGCTCAGGTCACAAACATACGCACTAACCTGAGAGCAAAATTGTACTCCAATCCAAATACAGTATTGTGTACACTGCAGTCTTTCACACACAACAACTAATCACTAGTCCTGTCAACAAAAAAGTTATGCAATATACTAATTTAATTTAGATCCTCAGCTGCTCATAAGACCTGCCAAGACTCCTTAAAACATGTAACTTGATTGATGAATTCACTTTCAACAACCAATCATCGTTTGTATTTCATGATATACATATTAATATGTTTTATAAGTGTCTTTTGTTTGTTGTTTTTTTTGTTGGAAAGTGCCATGAAATGTGTTTCATTGAACATTACATAAATACAGGAGAAATTGAGGTCTTTTTTTTTTTTTACATATCTTGGACATTTACAGTGTCTGTATTTCCAGCATGTGATTCTTATCAAGGAAAGATAATGGGAACATTATACTAATCTGCTGCAAAGTGATATTATGGCTATGCCTGACTTGTAATGATTTTGGCTTGTGATAAAAGCTCAGAAGTGTGTTTGGATGTTTCATGGAAGTGGTCCCACAGGCATGTTGATGGACAGACTCCATTAGCTGCATCTCTGAGGTGAAAGGTGGAACCGTAGGGAAAAGGGTGAGAGTTTATAAGGGTCAGGAGGTGAAGTAGGAGTTCTGCATGGAGTAGAGCCGGTCAATGGGGTTTCCCACTCGCCCAGCCAGGAGGCTGCCATCCCCTGTTGCTAAGAGGCAGTCTCCAAGGTGACCGAGGCTTCCATCGCTGTCCAGATCATGGAACACTGTCTCTGAGTCTGCGGAGAGAAAGAGAGCACGTACAGCTGAAGTGGAACGTCTTTTATTAGTACACATAATAATATAAAAAGAATATGAAATTTAGCACAAATTTTTACTCTGACAAAGACTGTGAGTCAGAGTTTGTGTGTTAATTTCAGCCTTTACCTTATATCTTCACATATTTAACAACTGGAAAAGAGCTAATATCCTTTAAGCATCTTTCTATCAACTAATACAAAATGATTGGTCCAGAAATTACATTTTCTCCTACTGCATATTTCTAAGAATGTGGAATGACAGCTGACATTTTCAGTAACTACTGAGACTAACTTGCTGAATGGCCCCATAACCTTGAATTGTGGTTTTGACTGTCATGAGTATTCATTTTGAGGGAACAGTTTCTTTTGAATTTCTAGTTTCTATATCGTGTCTTACCATAGGAGTGGAGCTGCTCATTGCTCAGCTGAGGCGGTGTAAGACCATGTCTGAATGGCTCCCCACCATAGATATTAGGGTCCAGAGCGAGTAGCTGCTGTCGTGGCAGAGAGGGATACCCTAGTATCCCATCCATGCCATGGGTACTAGAGCCATCTGTGCAAAGATGAGGATTCCTTTAGTCATACTGTTTCATAGTCTGTCTGCACTCTTTGCTTATTCTTCTGTTTTTCTTGATTCTGCATAGGCACTTTCTTACCCTCACTGTCGTCATTGCTCTGGCGGCCCCCTCTACTTGGTCCTCTTCTGGTCCCTCCCAGCTGCTCTTGTTCCTGCTGCTGCTGCTGCTGTTGCTGCTGTCTGCGAGCTATCTTTTTCATCTGAGGTGCAAAAACATACATCACCAGTATGAATTTTCTCTGTGGGATGATGTGTGAGGTAGAAAATGTTCTGAAATGTATCAAGTCTAACCTTGGCTCTCTGGTTTTGAAACCACACCTGTACAACGCGCACTGTCAGTCCGGTCTCAGCAGCCAATGTTTCTCTCACCTGCAGTTTAGAATTTCACATTGTCTTCAAAATACAAACATTACAAGTTCAAAAACCACTTGGAATAAGCTGCTGACTAAGTGCCCAAGAACAATAAAGGGCAAGGCAAGGACAAGGCAAAGTAAGGGAGTACATTCCCATTGATAAAACAAGGTGGTCTACCCACCTTACGGCAAGGCTTTGCAGAAACTTCAAAGGAGGCTTTGAAAGCACGACGCTGCTGTGTGGTCAAGATGGTCCGTGGACGTTTTGAACGTTTGTGTTCCTTGCCTTCATCTCCACCTTTTCCCCCACCAGAGCCTCCACCTCCATCCTCATCCTCACTTTTTACTGAGCAATGTAAACACACAATAAAACAGCCATAAGAGAGGGTACATTTCATTCATCCTTAGGTGAAAAAGAGATGCTTAACATTGAAAAGACTATAAGAAAAAGTGAGTATTTCTTTAACTGGTCACTAGTTCAGCAGACAGTTAACTTTTAGAGCAGAAAATTGTTTCATCATCAGTCTAGTTCATAGGAGGTTCAGCTCCATAAGTTACAGAAAATTTCCATAATGCACAGTAAACACCAGGGAGCACAAACTATCCTAACTATCCTCATTGGACAGAAGTCAACACACGTCTGCCTCACTTTCCAAACCAGGGAAGCATTATCTCATCAAATCTGTAACCTAGTCAGGGCCTGAGATCCAGTTTACTATACATGTATTTCCTAAATATTGAAAAAGGGACTGTCTTGTAACTTAAATCCCCACTTGCCCCTCATGAGCTGCTTCCTAGTCTGCAGTGGAGGAATGTGATTGAGTTTTCCTGTGCAAAAAATGGGTTTAATGTATGAATAAAAAAGAAACAGAACTTTGCTAAGATGTATGCAGAGAGCAACTTTGAATAAATTTCTATGTGTTTCAGGCAAAGCGGTCTAGTAACAAATCTACTTTACCTGATTCAGTTGGTGTGGGACTAATAGCAGCCAGCATTTCTCTCTCCTTTTCATAGTCCATGCGGCAGAGCAGCTGGCCTTCTTTCAGCACAAACTCATCACCTCTTTGCAGCCGGCGTTCACACTCACAGCAAGTGAAACAGCCAAGGTGGTACACCTGTCCTTGCACGCGCATTATCAACTCTGACCGTCCAACCACTTGAAGGCAGGCACTGCATTTCCTTACAAACAATCTGGCAGAGCAGAGAAAGAGAACATGAGAGGGCTTATATTTTAAGGATACTCACACAAACTGTAAAACATGGTATTATAAGAGTCAAAGAGTGCAGAAATATAGAGGTGAGGTAATTAAAGATGGAGACACAGACAAGGAACTGCGATACATTTACCCTCAGCTCCAATGATTCTGGAGATTAGCGTAGTCTCTTAATTAAAGGTCGTATAAACATTACCCAATTCACTGAGCAACAAGGTGAACATCTGCTGAGAGGAATTACAGTCTGCACTTTTCTATTGTAGTCTCTTTCCCCCCTCATTACAGTAGGTGGCAGTAGTCAGCTTGAGATAAGAAGGCTGATCTTTCCCTTTTAAATTCTGAAATGTTGAGATCTGTTTGATGGGGTAAACTCCAGTCTATCCGCATCCCACCCACAATCTTAAAGTACTTATTTAACTCTATGAATAAAGCTTAATACAGAGTCTTTCTCAGGTCCATTGCTTTCCCCCATGACCACTTTCCTCCTTTTGTCCCTCCATCTCTCCTCCTGTGAGGTGTTATAACCCTTCAGTTTCTCTCCTGCCTCACCATCTCTTCACATCCCTATTTCCATTCACAGGGCCTAAGTCTCTTGCCATTAAATTCCTCTCAAATCCCTGCTCTCGCACTTGGTTTCCTCCCCCTCCCTCTCTAGTATTTTCTGCCAGCATTCCCAGTTCTCCTTCACGCCCTCCCAGCCTGCCTCCCCAGTTCACTGAAACTAATAAAGACAGGATTAATTAGATTGTTGTTTAAACAGTGCGATGGCCAGACAGACGCTGTAAACTCATAACCAGGGATTGGGGATAGCATGGGGTTAATCTCTCTCCTCTCACTTATGCACACTAAAACACACATACACACACAAACATAGACACTCACACACACGTGCATGCGCACGCACAGGCATGCACACAAAAATTTGCACGCACCAACCCACTGAGTATCAGTATACCTTGTCTGATATGGGCTAGTTACCCACGTTCACCATAACATCAACCATCATGATGCTGGTAGTATAACTTGCACTGAAAGAAATGCACATGCCTAATCCCTAGAACATGTCTTTAGAGTTACCAGGTAGTCAGAACATAGGTGTAAGAGAGAAATGCAGTCAGTGGATGCAGAATTGCACCCGAACAAAACACAAACCTGGACAAGACGGAGGGGAGGATGAGAGGGGAGCAGGGGGAGGATGGGACGAAAGCAGAAGTGTGGATGCTCCCTGACTGAGTGATATGAAGGTGTTGCTGCCCAAATCTGGAGTGTAAAGAAGGAGCCAGGTCTGCACATTAGAGCTCCTAATCTGTGATTCTGTCCCAAACGCAGCTGCTACGGCTAATCTTTCTCAATCCATCTGCCAAACGCTACCCAAATTCCCCAAATGACAGTGTCGCTAACTTAACATCATAACACCAACACAAGTGTTCCTATAAAAAGCCCTACACAAATCTCTGTGAGGAGACCTTATTTTTAACTAAAAGTTGCTAAACCTATTATTTTTTCACAGAAACGCTGCATTGTTTCTTTGACAGATTAATCTGTGGTAAAATATCTGCAATAACCTACACAATAACATAATATCTGGTATCTAATACATAGCCCTCAAAAGAGAGTGATCACCACGCTGCCCTGTGCACCCTCCCTCTCCATCCAAGCACACACTTCAACACCTTAAATGCTTCCTTTCACTGTGAACAAAATACAACAGAACATAATTATCAAAGGATTGCTTGACATAAGACTGATGATGTTGGTGGTTAAGTCCCACACTCCCTAATCGGGGTGTACACAGCACGGTAGGAATTTACTCAACATGGCAAATGAAGGCAACTTGGGGCAACTGCCACAGAGGGGGGCCTGTAAGTAGATCAGTCTAATCCCTCTAATAGAAGTATCATTCACACTGGCCCTGACCAGGGTGTAGCTTCCAATAAATCACTATGGACGTGACGGTCATAAAGCAGTCACACAGATGAGATAAATTTACGTTCACATAGAATTAATAGAATTTAACCCATAGACCATTTACTTTACACCGATATTATATATATATCTTTTAGGGGTGGAATTATAATTAACATACATTTTTTATACTTTATAACATATACTTTGTGTGTATGTGTATCTGAATATATTTTTATATTTTTTTTATTATATTTAATAAAGTAGATTGCTGTCTCTTTTGCATTGTTTGTCATATGTTTATGGTTTTGTTTATTTTGTCCTTTAGAATTTGTCATAAAACATATGAACAATGAGTTTGAGAGAGTCCAGCTCTGATTATGTTATGGAACCGCAATAAAAATGGGATCTTTAAAGGCTGTATATCACTAATCTATCAGGCATATTTTTACAACTACACACATAATAGAGGGTGTATTGGCCTGACACTGACCAACAGTGCAGTTGGACAAACAAGTTCTTTTTCCTGCAATTAAATTTCAGCTATAAAAAATTTAAATAAAATTATAATTTAAACAGCTGAGGTGTAGAGTTAAGACCAGCTGTGAACAAATCTACCAGAAAATATATTATGAAGAAGACTTTGCTTTGGATTTAGAGGGCTTTCCTTTAATGAAGTGATGCATGTCAAATTCACGATATGTACAGAATTGCAAAGAAGAGAAGTGTAAGTGCAGACAGAAGACTGTCTGCTTCTGGGTTTGTATAAAACCTTGGGAACTTTGGCTGCAGGCACCTTTATGTTTAGTGCCATGGATTTCTGAGGGGTTAGGAGGCACAACTAATTACAAGCTCACTGATTATGAGATCAACTGTAGAGAGACAGAAAAAGGTGATGTGTTGTAAGTATTGGGTGGTTACAATCAGCTCGTTCCTTCTTGCTCTATTGTAGATCCTAGGCATACAAACAGAATAACAGAATCTTCGCCATCTCCCTAAGCTGTGTCATGTGGCATTGTTTTGCCTGTGAGCTCTGACAAGCACGACATTGTGTGGACCGCAACACAATCATTCCATAAATATGTATGTGTCTCAGAGCGATTACAGTTGTTGTGCTTGCTTTCATAATTGATGAATATTTATACAGGTACGGGTTTGCTTATACCAACTCTAGGTTTGGAGTGGATCCTGTTGCACTAGGTTTGGATCAGTTGCATATAAGTGAACTTTATATGAACATAGACAGATTAAAAACTTCATTGTGAAACTGTGGCTTATCAAATATCTACCCTAGTCACTCATTCTGATTCCTATCCTATAGTGTAAAATGCATTTCTCTCTCATGTAGACAGAAACATGTAATATGCTGAAATATTCATGTACTAACTCTTGATCTCCACATACAAGTGTTTAGAATGACCGTGTGTGCCACAGAAATAGGTGTTTTCACACTTTCCATGAAAATGAAGGCACATCCAGGAATTTGTGTGAAAGATGCAAAAAGAGCAAATGATATGCAACAACCTTACTTTTAAGTTGTATTGTGTTTAGTATCCATGTCTTTGATGTGTGTATAAAGGTGTGTGTGTGTGTGGATGTGTGTGTGCGCACTTTCGGCGGATATTGCTCTGTGAAGCAAAATGGCTCAGAGCCAGGGTTCAGTAATCACATCATCTCCTTTTATTAAATCTCCCTGCACTGCTTCTGTGTTATTAAAATCTCCCAGCATTCCCCACGATACTCGCTACCCCTGCCACCGCTCACTCACACTCACTCACACAAATACACACGTATATAAATATATATATACAGTACAGTCACACACACGGGTATATATACAGTCGCATGCACACATAAACACAAATATGCACAGTTTGTGTAAACACAGATAAGGTGCCTGGGTACAAACATCAATAAAACACTGACAGATGCTGTCATTTGTGCACCGTATCCATCCATGCATCAATAAAGTAATATCATAAACAGTCCTCTTGCTCGATGAATACTCTAAAATTTGTAAATGCTCTGTAATAGTTGTTACCTAATGGTCATGAGGGCCTGCTGTGTATAAAACACATTTCAGAGGTATTTCTGTACAAACCCTCAGCTGGTCTCACAGTTATACAGTTACATATCATAACTCTGACTGTAAATCATTCGCAGTGGCAATAAGACCAGCTCTACATGAGCACAGCACTGATGGCTGTAATATTCAAGAGCCTAATGTAATGTACCTGTGTAAAGTAACAACAAAAAACCTGCATGCCGTGCATGGTCTGCATGATATGTCTTTGGGTGTGTGTGATTTACACCTGATGCTACCAAGAATGAATGCTATGTGTGAGGATATAGATGTGTGTTTTGTGTGTGCGTGCGCGTGTGTGTGTGCGTGTGTGTGTGTGTGTGTTAGTTTAGATAAAACAGTTAATCCCCAGGCCACCAGAACGCAATATCCTGTCTGCCCGTTTCTCATTTCCTGTCTGTCTCTGGCGGAGTGGGAAGCAGCGGGGAGGGGGTGGCGGGGGACAGCGGGACCCGTTGCCCCAGAAACAGGAGATACAGCCGGTCGATTTGAGAAAAGTCTACGCCGATCTCCCTATCTCTCCCTCTCTGGTGCGACCCCCTATTCTCTCTCTCTTTCTTTCCTCTCCCTCTCTGCTTTTATTATCTCAGATTTAATAAAGCCAAGGCGAGCAGCTTGTTCTGCCATGAAACATTTATTAGCTGTCTGTTATAAAATTGTTGTGGGGGAGGAAAGATGATGGGGTCTCATCTCACATTATGCAAAAACAGTGGCAATATCACCCCCTCCTCACACATACACATGCACCCAGACAAAAATCTGCCCCTCCCTGTGGCTGTATCCCTTCCTAAAACTCTCAGAGACCTCGTCTTTACGTTCTGTATCCCATTTCGAACACTCTCTCCATCACTGGGATTTCTCCCTGATGTTCTTTCCTTTTATACCATAAAATCTTGCTGTTCTTCAACGGCACTCAACCAAACCACAAAAACTCCCCCAACCTCACTTTCCTCTCCTCTGGCACACCTCCAACCATCATCTGTTGAGCTGCAGGTTTACTTAATGTAAGGCTCCTGGGTAAGGGAGGAGTGTTTGAATGTTTCAGAACCAAATGCATTCATTATGCGTAGCCTCTCATTGGGATGTATACAGAAAGTCCTGTCCTGAGCCACGACTCTCCTAAACCCGCCCTAAACCAAAACTTTACCTCCACTTGCAGACTCGTCATAAGGGTAGAAGATTTAAATGACTGCAGGAAAAAACATGCATTATCTCACTTGCTCCTCATGATTTCTTACAGCACAGATAGTTCTGATTTCATTTGATCAGGTATGTTTTGAATTTCTGATATATCTGTTGCTGCCTTTATATAACTATGATGTACTTCTAAAAAGAAAACTCTTATTGTTGATTTTTAAAAAAAATGTAATGTAATTAATGAAGGTAACTTTACATTGCTGCGAGCACCGTGACCAACATATTTCATCTCTTTTTAAGTTTTAGAGGTGAATATTGTAAATTATGTGCATATAAAACCAAAACTATCTACATGGTAAGATACCACTATATTAAGCAAGAAATGTGTTTATGTAATTTTGTCAAACAGACCTCTCAATTTATCAAATTATTCTCAAATTATTTCAGTATTCAGCCTTAATATGAGTAAGTTATGAATATGCCATTGACTTATTAACCGGAGTTGAGGTGCTAGGTGATGAGGATAAGGGTTTATTGTCCCTCTGATGTGTCATTGCGTAATTCTCTCTAATAGTATTTCCCTGCAGCCCAGTGTCAGGCCTGTCATCACAGGACAGCCACAGAATACTGGGTAATTAGCACTGTACCCAATCAGCCCCCTACCTCCTCCCATTCCCATCCTGAGACACAAAGAGGCGCTGAGGGAGGGGAGGCGATTAAGAGAAAACAAGGGATAAACGGGGCGATAAACTGTTTGGTGTCATCGCTGCCATCAATCTCAACGAGAACAAAATGAGGTTTGGAATAGAGAAATATTATTACAAAGCAGACAGTGATGAACGAGGTAACGGATAGAGAGACAAGGAGGGAAATGGTGGGTGGGGTGGGGATACGGAGGGGAGAGCAGGGTTAGAGGATGCAGTTTTATTCTTCCCGGGATCAGTTTTTCAGAACATTTCTACTTCACTCAGATAAATGCGCCATAACTTGAGAGGATACTCTGTCAGGCCACTGGTGACTCGCATATAGCTACGTGGTCAGCAAAGGGAGATTCCATAACTGTGGCGATGGGGTCTCCCTCTCTCTGTCTGCAAAGAGAGGGTATGTAAACCTAGATGTAGTCTCAGTGCCCTCCACCCCACAGAGTGAGGTATTAAACCCTAGGTTTAGTGAATATCCACCCTCGTGACCTGTTTTTCACAGGGCTGAAGCTGCCTTTATGGGGCTTACAAGGGAGCTTGCATGCAGGCTCTGCACAGCCAGACTACCCTTCATTCTGTCTGGGCTCAGCACTATTGACCAGGGAACAGTGGCCTTATACTGCTCGGTTTGGCAAGGAGCTATAATGTCGAGCCAGTGTATAAATTGACTACGAGAAAAAAAAGTGTACGTATGAGGCTGATGATAGTAAACATTATTTATACATGTCCATCTGCAAATCAGATTTACATCCTGTAATGTTTATTCGAAATACACGTTTTTACTCACATCTAAAAACCACGTCTTAATGGCTCATCAGATCTAAAAATGTTAAAAATGTCATTACTACTCAGACTTCCTGTTTGTGATGTAGTAAACATTCTCCATTCAGATTTTTTTTTTCACTCTGACCATCTTGCCAGCAAAAGTGATGCATTGCACCAGCAAAATAAATAAATAAATAAAAGATCCTGACGGGAATTCAGAGTATGGAAGGAAGTCTTCTGAAGCCTCATGCTGAACATCTGGTCCATTACAGGATGGAGTTCCAGAGAATTTCTTGAGGTTTCAAAACAAAAATAAATCCACAAGAAAAATCCACAAGATGCAGTTGAGTTTATTGTGTCTAAATCCTCTCATTTCCATAACAGATTGAGACCAGGGAATCTCGAAACTGAAGGCATACCTCCTGTTTTATTACACAGATAATGAGTGGCACTAGGGTGATCACTCATCTTATTACAAGAAGTCTCAGGGACTGATCTTGAATGTGACTCACAATATAAACCATTTTATATGAACTTATATAATGCTTGAATATTTGTATTAGGATCCCGTGTTTCACCCCAAGAAGTCCACTGTTGCTGAAAACAGACTTTTGGCTTTTTGAGCATCGGAGTGATCAGTTTAGAATCATTCTGAACCAAAATATCCCTCAAAAACATTAAACATGCAAATGTTGAATAAACTTTTGCCTCGAAGGCAGTTGAGCCCAGATGAATCAGGGTGGGGGATGGGGCTCGTTTCAAAATTAGATTTGTTTTCTCATTTGAATTCATAGACATCTACATGGATTTATTTTTTTCAGCTCAACAGAATAGATTAATTATTTTTAAACAATCAGACAGATCTCGAACAAAACACATTTAACTTGCATTTCTATCTCACCATTTTCTCTTATGGACAGTAACTGCAGAAAACCAGAACATACAAATAAATGCACGGGGCAACGGTACTGTAAAGTGTGGCCTTTAGGTTATGCTGATGGAGAGTCAGGAAGGGGAGTTCTGCCTGTCTGTGTGCTGGATGATGTAATAACAGTAAAGGATAAATTAAAAAAAACATTTGGACAAGACAGAGTTTCTGTATGAGGCTGAGATGGGAAAAAGCCCATTATGTGCAGGAAAAGCCATGCATGCAGATTTTTTTATATTTCATATACGCATTCTTCATAAGTAAGTCAGTCATTACAATCACTGACAATCACTATGTATAGACAACATGCAACTGATCTTACTCTGCCAACCAGCTGGAATAAGAGAAACAAACCTCGAGGGCTCAATGAAAAATAAGCAATCCCTTATAATTGTATGAATTCCCCTAAAATTTTGTTCCAAATTCTTGGACATGGTTATCTGTTACAATGCACACACCTGCTATAGATGGAGGGTGGGGTGGGAGGGGGTGGTGGGGTAGTGTAAGGCGCTGATGGACAGACTGCAGGGAAAACAAGGAGACATTGTTGCTGATCCGCTGAAGGTCACAGGCAGCGCTGTGTGCCAAGTCTGGCACCGACTCACACAACAAGGCAACTATCCATATGCAATGTATAGGGGACTAAATCAACACCATAGTGAATGAGCAGCTGACTATTAATTTGGATCTGCAATTACAGTCATTACACGCAGAGAGCAAATACGCTTTTTCATTCCATCACTGAAAATGAACCCAGTGCTTCATTTATGATAAACCGTTGCCTCCACAATTCCCACTCATTTTTCTAGATAAACGTCACACAATAGGACTTTCATCAGCCAGTTACTCTCTCTTGCTCTCTCTCTCGTTGTCTCTCTCTCTCTTTCACTGTCTCACTCTCTCTCTCTCCTCCAGATGTCAGGTACAGTGGGAGAGTCTGTGCTGCTGGATGCCGTCTGACACTTTTCAAAACAATGATAACAAGCTTCACGCTCGTCCTTCAGCTGTCTGCCCCTGGAGCTCCCACCGCAGGCACACCCACTGACCGCGGCACACACACAAAAAAAAAAAAAAACAAGATGCGCGTGCACACACACAGGCACACACACAGACAGTATAGCCTTAAAAATGACCATATATCAGTTGTATAATTAAATATATAAAAGGACATTTTATATTTCACAAAGCAAGTATTAACTATACGGTCTTATTTTGCATTGCAGTTTATATTTTAGTGGGTCGAGACTGTGTACCCTGAATTCCTATGGAGTATGCAAAAGCAGCATGGGGTGCTTGTAATTCAGGGTAGATTGTAAACATACTGGGTCTGCAAAAATTGTCCAATTAATCCAAATCCATAACTACAAATAATTATCATTAAAGATTTATTACAATACTTTGCAAGAGGAAAGGGGGCTCTTCCCCCATATAAAAGCTTTCAAAGCAGACTACGGTAAGTTCCAAGAGCTTCCAGTGAATTATTTAAACCCTTTATAGTCCCTTAAATCCCTTTAAATGGCCTCACAGATGCATGAAACATATACTCTTTTCAGTGAATTACAGAGTTTTATCATATTTCTTGACTTCAGTCATGTATTCACATCTAATTTTACATTTTGTGTTGTTGAAACTGAAATAAAATGTCCATAAAAGTTCTTAAATCTTCATTAATTGGTGACACATTCTTCATACTACATGCATCCTGACATATTCACTATATTTTGAAACTATGGGGGTCATTTCAAAATGAATCTGTGGAGGTTTGAGCCAAGTTTTTGCACACTCCTCTCTTGTTTATAATGACAGACTTGAGAGTTCGAGAGTGAATTTGTAATACAGTGTTTTTGTGGTAGTGGTGGGAAGTTGATTTTTTTTTCTCTTTTTTATAAACATGCTTTAATAAAGTTTTACTATACCAACATCACGTTGTCATACACACACATTATGTTGTTACCTTTATTTCCAGCTTCATACATCTGTCCTCTCTGGTCAAGATAAGAGATGTTGGGTTTTTAAAAAATAAAATGTGTGCAATGTAATGGTTATTTAGAATAATGCAAATGTTTTTTTTAAACCAACTTTTCTTGACACCTGCCGTAATCTGCTCAGGAACTGTTAAATGATACTAACTTGTTTTCTAAGTCAGTTGATTCAGCCTAGGTAATGTGTTGTGAAAGTGTCTTTCTTTGGATTTTTTTCTGGATTTAGGGTTTTAAGTTATTAGTTACTCTCATCAGTGAAAGACTCTCACTTCCAGCATGTTCATAATAAAAGACACGCTTCCTCTGAAGCCTAAAAAATCTCCTTGTCACCTTCTGTATTTATACCAGTTCTTTTTTCATTTCTTCCTCTTTTTTGCAAAGTTTTTTTTGACTGACAAGAGAAATTCTGTTTAGCTAATTAGTGGGTGCAGTTTCTCTGTGTGTTACTTGCACAAGCTAAGCACATTGATATGATCCCTATTTAGCAGGTGACATAATAAAATCAAATTACTGTCACAAAGACTTGGCCAGCTATCCAAACACATACTGCTTTAAGATGCATCCCTTGAAAACACAACTTTGTCTTTAAAAACAACAGAATGTGGATTTAAGCACGAATAGTTCAATTACTCTGAAACTACACTTTAGTAGCTAATCCTGTTTTTGAAGATTATGCTTTAGGAAGTAAAGCCTGAAAATATAGGTGTAATTTAGGAGGGAAATTGAGCATCACCGAAGTTGATGAACTCTGATGAGCTGACTTGATCCTGATCTGTGATCCTCTGGTCCAGAAGAAACCTCTGTCTGTGCGTGTGTGTGTTTTACTCACTTTTCGTAGTCGTGCTTGCAGTACAGCAGGCGGTCCCTGCAGTAACAGGTCCCGGTGAGCGCGCTCAAACACACGGCGCACTTGACGCAGGTCTCGTGCCAGGAGCGCTCGTTCACGCGCAGCAGGAAGCGGTCGGCGATGGGAGACTCGCAGCCCGCACACACCTCTCCTCCTCCCCTGTACTCCGGACCTAGGGGGGTAGAGGGGGCTGCAAATCAGTGCGTTGATAGAGGGACAGAGGACAGGATATTTAAAATACTGAAGGGGGGTGGGGTCACGAGTCCAAGTCTCCCCATTGCAACCACACCCCAGAACAAAAAGCTGACTCCCTCCAAAAAATTCCTCAAGGCCCTTTGTAAAACAAAAGCAGACGGTTTCGCGGATATTTTGTTTATAATACAACACATAAGCGTGTGTATGTTTGACACTTGGCACAAAACAACCGCTGTCTTCTCCATGTCTGTAATCTGTTATCCACCCTGTGCTGGGTGTATCCATTAGTCAAAGATTTATGGAAAACACTATTTGATTTGACACACAGAAAATTTTAAATAAAAAAAATAAAATAAAAGCTTGGATATTCATTTGAATTCTTTCTAAGTGGACTTTACAAGTGCTTTATTACGTCCTTCAAATCTTTTGTTTCTTTCCTATCAGACTAAAATAATCTTGATATTGTTGTTATTACATTATTGTTTTTAAGTTTGAGTATATAGCCCACACACACAAACATGCACGCTCACACACACACACACACACACACACACACACGCACACAACAAGCGTAACTTCTATGCGTTCTCTCATTTCTCTTATAGTGTCCCTCTAATATTCTCATATTCCCATTATCATTTTCGCACTGATATTGAGTTCTTATAGGTAATCAGAGGGGATTTTATCATGGCTTTTCCACATTTTGTCTTCTCACACACACATAATATTCTTCGAGGGACATTGGCGAGGTTATTATTGAGTTGATTATGATGATACTCTGTGTTATAGCACTTCCTCCTTGCTGTCTGTATGATATTCATAAATAGTACATTTATCACGAGTCAATATTCTTGTGTGGTGATGATATTCCGCATTTTATTCTGAGTTCATTTCGTTTGGGCCTAATGCAACAAACTGTCTGCAAACACTCACCAAAAGGCGTTGAGGATGGAGGCTGCTGCAGACAGGACTGCTGGCTTTCCTCTGTTTTCATCCCTTCTCTCCTTCCCTCAGTGTGATCGCTGGAGAAAGACCAAAAAATAAAGAAGAAGCGCAATTTCTATCAAGATTCAAGATTCCAGCTGAACCACTGCAGTAAATACATTTGAAAATAAGGGAATTGCTAAAACAAAGTGTAGGCCGATGCACGCCTATTATTAGTCATAAAGAAAAATATGTCAGTGTTTTTATTGCACTATTTTACCACAATTACCTTTTATATATTGTTACCACAATATATAAATGGAGGGTGAATTCCCCCACACACATGAACACACACACACACACACACACACACACACACACACACATACACACACTCAGGATTGAATTAGTTATTAAAGACAGAAATACACATTATAAAAAATGGTCAACAAATACGACACATGCATTTCTGATCATTTAATTAAAATACTCAATGTGGATTTTTGGTTTATATTAAGTTACAGTTCAGGGCCCTATATGGTGTAAGCTGATACAAGGAAGCCTTTAAATATCACTCAATGTTAAATGGTAAAAATGAAGCAGAATAAAATAAAATTAAATAAATACATACATAAATAAATAAAAAAAGAGGCAATTAAATTGGGAAAATACCAAAAACTACATTCTCATACATTCACATGATGTTCCGTTTGGAGGATCGCTAGAGGATTATTTTAGGCGTTTTTGTGACAATATGTTATAAAGTTTTGTTTGAATAAAAAAAGAATTGCGATTGACAATTTAATTTATTTTTAGATTATTATTCTAATCAGCACAACTGTTTCTTTGATGAAATACATCAGTATTACAGCAGAAGCATTAAAGCCGCTGACGGCATTTTGTATGCCACGAATTTTTCTATAAAAATCGACAAATCCGGACAAAAATAAGGTGACTGTGGAAATTCAAACAAAAATATGTGTTCAATTTTTCTTCAGCTACTTTAATTAATGTAGGTTTTCTTCTGTGGTATGGTTTGCTAAATGAATAGATCTATCATATTATTCATGCATTGTGTTAATAGGATAACTAATTATATTATTTTTTCCTTATTATTTATACTTTTTTTTTTTAAGAATACGAATATTTTTGTGTGTAGAATATAGATTTTCACTGAATATTTTCACTGAAATCACTGCTTTTAGAAAAGGCTAATTGATAAAATCGGGAAATTGTCTCATTAGCACAGAAAATAAAATAAAACTAATGGATTATGTAAATACAGCTAATCTGATTGGATGTTTTTCCTAATTGCGGGTTGAATACATTACTGACAGATTTGTGTCATGCATCAATAATTACATGTTGAGACTAACAGCCTGACACCAGGATAATGATTACCAGAATGCAAAAAATGTCCCAGAAGATTTCATTAACTTTGCTGCAGGTCACCCGGAGCCATAATAAAAGAAAATATAATTGTCATATCATACGAGGATCACTGGGGTCAATAAATTGGTCCATGAAGTTGAGGTCAGCGCGCTTTCTCAGGACTGTCATTCAAAGACACGGTCAGAAGCTTTTGTCGATTTTAAAGTACTCACCCTCCCTTTTTTAAAATGCATAACTCATCACAAGCAGAGAGGATCTGTTTGTTGTGACAGCTTAAGGAGCTGCTGAAATGAGCAGGATTATCACAGGTGAAAAGTTGAAAAGGTCTGTTTTGATCCAGCAATTAGATGCATCCACTCATACAACAGCTGTAAACTAATGTGATGGTAAAATATGACCCACAATGAGCCCCAGAGAACCTGCAAACTGCGTGTTTGACACTGAGCCCTCCAGCTGAGACCCACACTGGAATAAAAATCAATCCTGCATTTGACTTGTTAACATGATCAAATATCAGAATTTACCAGACAGATACAAAAAATGGACAAATAAATAAAAAACAACTAAACACGCCCTATAAGCAGGCGCTTCGGTGGGAATAAAAGGCGCGATTTAAGCAGCAGATTTATTTGGAATAACAGTCCTCACCGACAACCTGTTCTCGAGTTGCGCGGTCCTACCTTGAGGTGAAACACACTCCTCCTGAAATCTCGGTCGGCAACATTAAAACGTGGGGAAACTTTCGGCCAGCAGACGAACAGACGCGTTCACAGATTGTTCACCTGTAAGTATCTCACAGTCCGGCGCGCATGTTGCCTACGGTAAAAATCCAAAAACCATGATGACCCAAACTATTGTCTATTGTCTCTCGTCTTTTCTCCGCCTGCCGTGTGTGCGCTCCGACTTGTTTTGTGCGTGAAGAGGCGCAGAGGGAGGAGATGGACGGGCAGGCAGGGAGGGAGGGAGAATGTGCTGAAGATGATGAGGGGAGATGAGCGATGATGCAGCCTATTGATAACTCAGATGAGGATGATCTTTTGCATTTGTGTTCAAGGTTGGACGGAGACTTTTAAAAGGCGCAGCTGATACGCGGAAAGACTTGCGGGGGGTGTGGGGGCGTAATACGCCTCCACGTGAGAGAAGAAAAAAAAGATCTATGATGACCCTCATATTTTCTTCATTTGCTTCAATTGGCCGATTCTGATGAAATATTGTCAAAAGGACAAAGGCAAAGGAAGATGGGAGCAGTTACAGTCAACCATTATGGGCGCCAGAAAATGTTGTTTCTCTTCGTTTTCTTTTGCCCTCTGAACCGAAACAGACCCCAGGATGAAAAGTGAAAGTAGGAAAAGTGACACCTCAAAACGTGCAATTAGAAATAAGTGGTTTATTGCCTTTCTACTATTGTGTCTGGGTTGTTCTCCCCCCACATTGGGAGAAGATTGCCACCTTGTGTCAGAACAGGAGAGGTGCAGGGAACAAAAAAAAATTAGACGAATTCACTGCGACACCAATGAAGGTATATATTTGTTTATGTATACAACAGACAGCTAGAACCTATTAAACATTGGGTGGAAAATCCCCCACAAACACACAGCAAGATCATTTAAAAAAATACAACACTTGATGGTATCTGTAATTTGCAGATTTTCATTATAGTTTGCTCAGGACCAAAAAACCTGAAAGAATTTGATGTTTATGTGCTAGTTTGCATCTCTGTAGCTGCAGTCCCAAACCTTGTGCTTGTTACATTCAAATACACTGCAAGTATTAAAAACATATATGGACATTAACAACTGTCTGGTCTTGGAGCTGGATGGGTAAAATCTTACAGAGGTAATAAGGCTGTGGCATCAAAGTAAGCATGAGGCTGGAACCTTTCACCTGCATTTCAAGAGGGACTTTAGAGTGAACTCAAGCTTCATCTGTAGAAATTCGGTGTTCAAGGTGAGAAATATCTGAATAAAATATGGGAGACTTTCATTCATGAAAACTGCAGTAGGTCTAAACTCATTGCACACATTAAAGGTGATATTAATAACAGTCACACCCTCCAGTGTGTGTGCATGCGAAAGCATTTGAGAGAATTGTCTGAAGATTTCTGTCTTTCCTCAGACAAAGAGCTGCTCGTCCTTCCCCGAGTGGCTGCGTCTCAGCTTCAGGCCAGACAGGATCTTATGAGCTGGTGAGGTCAGGTTGTGCTCAATAGGAAACGTCTTTGGTGATTCGCACAGAGCCCGTCTCTGTCCAGCGCTCTGTCTGTTATTGGACATGTTTACGTTCAGATCAGCATGGCACACAGTCCCCTCCTTCTGAGAAGACTTCTGTGTTGCACTGGGTGATGCCGCAGTTGAGGCTGATGTATATGTAGAGTCCAGTCCCAACATGTACTGCACAACGTCACGGGGGCTGAGTGGGACGTCCACTTTACTATCTGTGGAAATGTTGGCTTGGTGGGGCTGGTGTGTGTCCTCACATTGGACATCTAAGTTTTGGGAAAGTCTCTGTGTCCCCGGCTCTGGGGAGGAGCTGCGGCTGCTGTCTGCACTCCCTGGACGGCACCTCATTGGGGCTGCAAGCTGTCTGGCTGCGCGACCTGGGTTGGAGAGACGGGTTCCTGGGTTATGATGCCGGTAATACTTCACAGGTTGCCTGGTGAAGCGATAGTGCGGCTGGGTCCCCAAATCAAGGTCTGGTTCCCCCACCGGCTCACCATGAGGATTGTATGATGCCCCTCTCATAGCCAGGACTAAGGCAGAAGAGGCAGAAGAAGCACGTGATTCATAAAGGCAGTACAAACAGAGGGTATTGATCACAAAAAGGCATTCCCTGCATATTGTTTTCAGGTGGTTTAGGCAAACACAGAACATGAACTTGGCAGAGGTAAGAAGTATCTTGACTGAAAACTAAAGCTTATGCATCCAAAGTCTTTCCTGGAAAGTCTACAGTGTAGACTACACCTATATCCTGCACTAATATGAAAGTAAGTTTAAGTATAATTCTACTATACTGCATTTGCAATTGATACATTCATGTGTTTATTTCTGTACAGAAACCTTGAAGCTGCAGAGAAAAGAGCTCAGAACTCAGAACTAATGCAAAGGGAAAAGCAAGCAAAGAAGAGATGAAACCTCAGACTTCTAGTGCAGCAAAAACCTAAAAGTACGCATTTTGTAAGTTTGTTGTAGGAATGTAAACGAGACTCAAAAATAATACTTAGATGTGAAAGTCAAATGGTTAGAAAGCCTTGATTAGATTGACAAAAATCCCACTTAACTGCATTAATGCAAACTTTAACTAAGCATTAAGACTTGCCCTGCTTTACAGATGAATACAACTACAACATCGGAAGACATCAGTGAAAAAAAAGAGACTCTTCTTTCTAAAAATAACTAGAGGAAATGTGTAAAGTGAGAAAAAAAGGGAAATTACAACAGGCCCTTAAAGCACTTTGCACCCACAACATTTGGTGCTTAGGAAGATACTGAGCGCTAGAACATCGCTTGTCTGTGAGAAATAAAGTAAACAACTTGGGAGCCTCCAGCAGGATTAACTAAAATGCGTCATCAAGGACAAAATGTACAAACTGGAACAATTATCCATAATTAATTTTACCTACAACTAACCCCACCTCAGCATCTGAAAACTACAAAAGACATCAACACTGTGAATTGAATACTGTCATTGTTTTGTCCACCTATTCGAGTCAGGAGAAACTGCTCTACTACCCGCCTACCTGCTCTCTCATTGGCTTCGGGGCTGAGCTGGTCCACTGCCTCATTGGATGAAGACTTGTCAGATATATAACCCTCGCTTGACTCTCTCTTGATAGTTCGACTCTGTTGGAATGACACAAGTTGAGTGGTGGGTTTCTGCAAGTATTTACAGACCACGTCTAAACTTGAGATCCTGCAGCACTACAGTGTGTATTAGTGATTCTTACAGTGGAATGCCATGAGGTACCACTGGATGACTGTGACCCTTCTGCAAGGGTCATTTGTCCAGGACATTTTGAACTGTGCGATTAGGTAGATCCCAGTATTAACACCCTCTTTGACCCCCCTTAAGGACAGGTCATGCTACTTTTGGGCCTAACACCACGTGTTACACCTATAATAAATGTCTACACCACAGTAAACTCTTTTTTCTTTTTCTTTTTTTTTTAATAAGCAAAAGCAGTGAAATGGCCGCGTAGTAAAGCTTGACAGAAGGACATGCAGGTCCAGAGAGCAGGAGAAATGCAGCAGCAGTCCAGCATGTTAATCCTGAGAAAATAAACCTGAGGTTTAGGTGCCAAGAGCTAATGCTCTTAAAACAACAGGTAAATTAACCAGGAAAAGCAGCTCAGGTACAAACTCCCCTAGCCTACATCTATGCCATGCAGCTGCTATTGATCTTTTTTTAATTCAAGTAACAAGTTCTACCATTAAATATTCTCCATTTGTGCATACTGAGAAATACATCAGTAGTTACTAAATCTGTGTCAGAGCTGAACTTCTCATCACTGCAGTACTTACTTCTAGCGAGTGTGGCCGCTCTCTGGACGATGTTTCATGTTCCGGATCGGCGTAAACTTCCCCATCCAGGGGACAGGAAGCCTGGGGAGGCGTGTCTGGAAGAGGGGCAGTGGGGGCTGGGGGAGGGGGCGTACTGGGCCTCTGCTGAAGGCCAAAAATGTTGTCGTGGTGTGTGATGAGGAACTCAATAAATGCTGCCTGATAACTGGTCTCCAGCAGGGCAATCATTGGCATGTCTGTAGTCACAAGAGGGCGCAATAGTGTTGGCCCAAAAACAATGCCCAAATTGCAAGCCGACATCTTGTTATCGCAATTCTCTGAGACCCTATAAAGATAAAGAGAAATTTCAAATTCAACAAATTCAAGGAAAGTTTGAAAATAAATCTTCTGAGTGTAAGAAGAAGAGGTCTGTAACCCAGCTGCACGCTCACTTTTGCAGGTGAGACATCAGATGCTGTAAGGTGCTATAGCAATACGGTGGCAGTTTCTGTAGTAGCTTCTGTAGGTTGTTAATGATGTTCATTATCTCGTTAGTGTCAGGCACCGGCTCCCTTTCACTCATTTGCTGAATGGTCTTTCCCAGTGCCATGAAATTATTGTATAGATCAAAGGTTAGTAAGGGCTCTGGTAGCTGGAAGAGAGTGAAGAACAGAAACGTTACTCACAGAGATCAGAGAGGAAGGCCTTCACTAGATTTTTTACTCTGACACCAGTTCCTATTATAAAGTAGCCTAATTCATTTAGGTCATTGGCAGTGACTCCTGTACCTCCTTGAAGAAGTGTTTAAGGATCGAGGTGATGTCATGTGGCGAGAGGTCGGAGAGGTCCACCTGCTTCTTTTGCATCTCAAAGGCCTGGCAGAGCTTCTGGATGCGAGGCTTAGACCCACTCACACGATACACCCCCTCAGAGAAAAACAAAAGCAGAAAATAATTATTAGGGCACAACAGACTGATTTTTTTCTATATATCTGTTTCTGTGATAGTAAAAATACCTGGACCGAGAGAGCACGACTCTCAATCTCGGATGTGCAGTGTAGTACCACGAAGGGCACCTCATCTGGCCTGTCACGTGGCAGCAGGGAGAAGTCAACTCCAAAAACTGTCCCCTTCCTGTGCTCACACTCTAACTGGCACACCTCCATACACTTCCTGTGCAACGCCACCCCGCACTGAAGGTGGAAGAGGAACAGGACAGAGCACATTAACAGTCTTACTCACCACAAGTCTGCTATTCTTACTTACTATGTGTCTCCCATTTGGCCTCATACCTCCTCACATTCAACCCCGCTGACGACAATGTAGTTGTCACACTGCTTGCATTTGACCATCTTGCTCTTCATCTTCTTGAGTCGGTGTGTCAGTGCAGCCCTTGAGATTGCACGCACTTTGACTGGCTGACCATCAATGTACTCTGTCGGGAGAGGGTAGAGTCATGCAGTTTAATTCCTATTAGGGGGTCATGTTATAAGCTCTTGAAAGTATTATGTTAGCAGGGGCATGAAAACCTGATTCTGATGCCATATCACGGTCGTCTAGGTCATCTGATGACACTGTCAAAGTGGATCCAGTTTTAGGCAGCCTCCTATTAGTGTGAGCTTCAATTATGCATCACCGTAAAAGGGAGACACAGCAGAGTTCAAATCAAACATGTTTGTCTTTACAAGGTTTTCATATGCAAGTGAATAAAAACTTATAGCAGAGGTATGAAATAAGCAGAGGTGTCGTCTTACCAGGGCTGGACAGAGATTCCAAACTGCCTCCAAAACTCTCACTGTCGCTGCACCCTGCTTTCCCTAAAATGCACAGAACACATAAAGAAATACATTTTAAATGAAAATGGATAATTTGTCTGTTTAAATAATCACTGTGTTGTCAAGAGGAGTCCTTACTGCCATCACTGGGTCGTCTGTAAGGGCTATCCTCTGTCATAGGTGAACAGTCCTGTGGAGGGTTGAGAGTGTTGCTGGTTTTTCGTTTGTTCCTGTCAAATGAAAAAGTATTTGACAATCAGTTTAATGAATTAAGATAAATAAAGTAAATATCAAACTATTTTTATGCTGTCATCCCATTGGAATTGATTAAACTAAAGCATCTCAGCAAATAAAAACAGGAGAAAGACTGCTAATCCTGGTTTAGTGGTTGCATAGTTTCATTAAGAGTTGAGCACACAGATACCCGCAAGGTATCAAAGTTATTTATTTCTAAAACACTTTCATAAATAATTACCTTTTTTTAAATGTAATATTCATTTTCATTTCTGACCTTCAACAAATAAATCCTTTTGATATTCACAGAAAATAGCACAAAGTCAGAATAGAGACTGTTTCTGGTCAGCGTAGCGTACCCTTTGCCTTGAGGAATATACTCCTGGAAGGTAAAGACTTGGAGAGGTTGCTCGGGGCGACGCTTGCTGAGGACATAGAGTAGGTAGGGTTCACCAGGCTCCAGAGACCTGCATGTCAACTCCAGGTTATGATAGCCAAGAGGAACTGGATCTGTCTGCTGCCGCTGGAAGTAAAACATGTTGACTGTGACCTGATGTAGGGAGGAGACATGGTGGAGGAGAACATTTGATTTAATGTAGATTAATAACCAACAAATAGTTGCATGAGTGTAACATGCAATGTCTGAACACCGTCTTGCCTTTTGATTTTGTTTTCATACCCCCCCATTGCTAATAGTGTTAACTTCAACACAAAAGAAATAATTATAATGCTGTTTTTAATGTGGTAAGTAAGACTCGTGTATGAAAGTTTCTCTGTTTTATATTTTTATAGAGGGGACCATGAAGTACTGCTTAAGTAGATTACAATATTCAAGTCAATGTAATCATTTGGTTTTGCAGTGGTGAAGATGGTGAGACGATTTACTACCAGCTAGTGACAAATATGCAAATATGTCATTTCATACTGCTTTAAGCATGCACCTCTCTAACTAAACAGAAAATGGTTGACTGTGTTCAAATGTGTCCTCAGCTGATAATTCTATAAATGTATATATAGTTGCCCCAGGCACTGAGATTTACTTTGTGACATTTTTTAAATAAATGCATGGCTGTACTATATAGTATATATACTTAGAGACTGCTATCTGAGGCTATGTAGAAGAATGCTGACAGGAAGACAGATGTTTAGTTTCCTCAATTTCATACCAACCTCCTTGAGCACAGTGTCTCCTTGACAGATGAGCTTGCGAATGTGGGAAATAATTCTCTCTTTGACCTTCACTAACTCATCCTGGTGGATCTTGGCATCAGTCACACAATTTCTGTACAGAAGCTCTGCCTCCATCATCTGTAGGAGACAAAGAGAAGACCTTAGATCTGCCAAATCATTAAAAATCATTTCACTGAAACACAATGAGAGTTAAATAAAAATATACAGTATTTGTTCAGTACGAAACTGTGCTAGAACTGAATTTCTACAGATTATATTAATGCAGTGCATTAAGGAGACACTCACTTTAGTCTGGGCTTCATCCTTGGATTTTCTTCTCTTATCCAATGTTTTAATTCCTGCAGTGTCATCCACGGCTTTAGCAGAGATGGCTTTAGCCTTTTCTAGCTCTTCACAGCGCTGGAAGTATTGCTGACGAGCCTTTTTAAAAGCTGTCACTGCTTCGTTCTGAAAATTTGCAGAAACACACAGGAAAAAAAACACATAGGTTTGTTTTTATTGTGTGAGCCTGGTACAGTTGACCATGGTTTAAGTAGGTTATCAATAAGATCATGACAGACATGGCAGATAATTTGCTTGATAGATGCTTCCTTACGCATTGAGTCAGGTTGGAAGATCTTTAACTAGATAAAATTAGTTTGCACAGTGCAATAAATTGAGTTACCAAAACAAGGTTACTTATTCACATACCATCCTCCTTTGCTCTCTTGCCCACTGCTCCTTAAACTCTCTGCGCCACTTGTCGATCTCATTTCTCTTGGCAGATAAGGCCTTTGGGACAGAAATACTGGATTAAACACAAAGGCATAGCCACATACCTGCCCTTAAGAGTCAAGTAAGATTAATCAAAGCTAAAATTTGATGTATGTGTGTGTGGATTTCTGTACTTGGTAACAGCGGCTTTGTATCAACTCTGAAGTCTTCCTAGAGGTCACACTGTTCTTGATGTCTTGCTCCAGTGCCATTGTGTAGATGTACTGCAGGGGCATCATTTCCTATGAAGGAACAACACAACTCTATTGTTGGAATCAGTAACAATGACACATTATGATATTTTGTGTTACATATCAGATAAACAAAGTGGTACCTGCTGCCCCACGTTGGCTTTGGCTCCTTCAGCTGTCTTCATTACATTTTTTGCAAACTCTTGCTCTGTCAAGAAAAATGTCAACCTAGTTTTTCTTCAGCTCACAATATACTGTACATTTCTAAGAAGACATCCAGTATTGGACTGTGAACTTAACCAGATATAAGTTATTGCTGATAATGTGCCTCAAAATCATCCATGGCGACTTGATTTGGACCATTCAGGTGATCACCTTCCTTCTGTTCCCTTCAGATAACCCTGAGTTTTACTGAAAAGCTCATTATACAAGGACTAGCTGGTCAAACTGCTCCACAACCATTTTGGTTCCATCAGAGGAGCTGATTTGTTTAAAAACAACTTCGGTTTGCATGTTGCATCAGCTGTTGACATTAGGAAATAAAACAGGAAATAAATGCGGATGCATGTATTTTTAGTGATTATGTCCTGAACTGTAAAATGTTTGACTACCCTTTACAAGCCATAACCTTATACCAACAAGTCTTTGACAGCAATTATCTTACTGTATGCTTTTTTTAAAAGCAGACACCATACATCTACTGTAAGTAATCTCACTCTTCTCTTTGCAATCCACAGTAGTTTCGGTACTGAGCTCCACCCAGCATTACTCATGTTTTGCTGTTGCCTAACATGCCTCTCACACAGCTGAACTGAGCTCCTGTTGCACTATATTCTGATTGCACCAATAGACTTGTATGTCTCCCATCCCAGTCTGGACACTGGGTACCTGTGCAGGATGAAAAGATTGTAATCATGGTCTATGTACTCCAAAAGCACCCCATCTCTTTTATTACCCTGATCTGCCCTAGTAATCTGCTCTCTAATCCTTCCTCTGTGTGTGCACCGTGTAGCTCACTGGGGTGACGGCACCACCCGCAGATGCACTCACAGAGCGAATTAATACCGACTGGCCATGTAATTGCAGGCTACAACATAGTGCTCCACTATGATAGTCTTACATGTCTTAAGAATGGGTTCTTTATTGATGGATGACAAAGCAAGATTTTTACTCTCCTGAGTCATGTTGACTATGAAGTAAAGTCTATATAAACACACACAAATGTCACTTATGTGCATTGTCACTGTACAATACAGCCCCAAACTGAAACATTTTCTTATATCACTATACAATATCTCTAGCTCTGTAAGACATAATTAGAAAAGTTGTGCCTTCTTATACAAAATGATAAATAGCCCACTGTAATGAAATAAACGCTGATATGTAAGACTAACAACTATATGGTGGATGAGAGGATTTTCTGGTATTCTGGATTTTACTAGATTTTCTGCTGTAGGGACAGTATATTTAAATTTTCCAAGCATCCCATCTATATCTGCTTTTTTTGCTGCTTATATTCAAATGCATTAAAATAGCTGGCACAGGAGCTTTGGTAGTGGCACTACAGATATGTTATGGCAATAATTTTCATGTTGCATGACTGTTTCTTTTTCTAGGCTGCATGTGCGCTTACCCAAGCTGATTCTCTTCTCCATCCAGGCTAGGAGGTCTTTAGCGTAGCGACACCACATCTTGGCGTACTGCATTGCCGTCTCAACTCCATCCTCGCAGCGACAGAGGGCCAGGTCGGCTTCCTGAGCTGAGAGGGAGTACATCAGCATCACCGCGGGTTCCTGACACTTAGATCTGGGCCCCGGGATCACACAGTGTCCATTGGGCTACACCCACAGTTTGTCTCTCTTGGAGGACTCAAACAGCTTCCACCCTTGAAGAAACACCTATCTACTGTCGACTGACACCCCCCTGGCTCCTAGACTTTATGGGACAAGATGAAGATGATCAAATATGAAATGTCACTTTTAGAAAAAGAATACACAAACCCAAAACTGGAGACAATGACTCCATATGAAAAGGCATAGTTGCTCCTCAGCAAAAAATCTCTGTGGTTTCCAGTAGGTATCAGCACACCCTGTGTATCCTTTACATGTAAGCACAGTGGATATTGCTGGTTGGCAAAAACATCTTTAATCAACCCTACATCTCCCAGTTGACTCAAATGGGGATGTGACTCTAGTCAGAAGGGTTGGACCAGCAACAAACAGCTTTATCTAAATAACTTCCCTCCTCTCTCCTCTTCCTCTCTCTGCCTGGCCCCTCCCTCTCACACCTGTTCCCTTCCAGCCAGCTACAAAGGGGACAAGCAGTGCCGTGAAAGCAGAGTAACCCACACCACACAGTGCCAGTGCGCTTTATTAGACACTGTCATGTCACAGCTGTACTGCGGTCAAGCAGACAAGGTGTTGATATGACAACCACTCTTTTTCTTCCCCTGTGACTCACGCCAACACAGGGTGGATGATGTACGGTTGCATATATGAGACAATCACATGGTCTCCACAATGCTCCCCACACCACTTTCTCTTTTCCTCTTTCTCTCTAAGTGCCACTTCCAGTGCAACATTAGTAAATGAATATTACAATCTGATTGTAATTGTCTCCTGTAGTCAAAGGTTAGAGCACTGACGCACTTCAAGAACTTTCACTTCTTCTAACTGCCCACAGTGCCGTTCCAAGCATTCAGCTACGGTTTTCACAGAGCAAGCACACATCACCAGAAACAAGTGCAGCGACTTCTCTGTCAGGTTCCTCGCTCAGACATGCAGATTGTATTTGCCTCTGTTTTTTTGCACAGTCTTCAAATCCAGTTAGAGTGGTATAAAAATCCAAGCAAGGCTATCTTCTCTTCTCTGTCTTTAGGGCAAAATCCACAAGAAGGAACAGGCAGTTCCACAGGAATGATGGACTTGTGGCTAGATTATGTGCCAAGGTTGACCTCTCTTAGCCTTCCTCTCTGTGGCTTGTTTTAAGGGAGAGCTCGGAGCACTTTCAGAAATCGACCTCCGAGCAGATTCTGTGCAAACCCCATGGCTATTGCCTCCTGCACTTGGACTGGGGATTATCCTAATCAGGTCCAGATTGCAGATTGACAGGCTTTAGAGGAGCATCGTGTAAGGTTTACCTCCTGGTGTGTGACTGGCAGGGGGTTAAGGGGGTGGCGGGTATCAGATCCCAACCAATGAAAGGAGAGCCATCTTCTTCTAGGCTTCTTCTAACCTTCTAGGAAATGTATTTTAGTTTGGTAAAATGCAGTGAAAATACCTTATCAAGACATTTACACTGAGATATGAGAAGAGTTTTTGTTATTTATTGGCTAGTCTTTTCTAGATTTCTTTTCCCACTGTGCTCTTTAAACACTATCTCTGTAAATCCTAATCTCTTACTGTGAGTTGTTACCTGCAGTCTGAGTCACACTGAGGTTTGAGTAGTTAACTCTTTGTTTGGACCGAGTCTAGTATTTTTATCTGTCTCCCCTGTATTTACTGCAGTGTTCTTCATAACACTGGTGCCTCTTTTTTCTGTACTCCTCTCTATCTTTCACTCGTGTCTAAGGTAAAAACTGGGAGCATCTGTTTCTTGCTTTAATCCTCTACTTTATCCTAATCTCATTACAACAGGGCAATTACAAGTCATGGTTAATTTTAAGAAAACAAGTAAAGATCCAAGAGGATAGTCTATAGTGTCACACACTCTAGGGTGCCATTACTAATAACCTACTGGGATGTCATATGCCAGTCACAGGGTGGTGTGTGTTAAGAAAATTAAGCCATGGACCTCAACCGCCAATAAGTAATAAGAGGAGTCCTGTATTGATTCTCTGTGAGCCGGGCTTCACAGTTTATAACAGCTAGACATGCTGACTGACAGAAGAGAGCATATACACACACCTTATTCTCACAAATAAATCATACCTGATTGATTTCCATCCATTTCACTGGCCTCACTCCGTACCTGTGGGCAAAACATGTGTCAGACTTTCATTCTGTAAAACTGTCATTAACCCCCTTACATAGGCAACAACATGAGTAACAATAAGTATTGATTCCTTACAGACACATCATGTTGTTCTGTGAGCTCTGTGAGCTCTGTGTTGTCTGCAGAGATGGATTCTGAAATGGACTGTGTGTCAGGGTCAGCCAGCAGATCTTCCCCTGCACTGAACACAGGACAAATGTATGGAGAAAGAAATACATATAGTCAAATTACAATGCCTAAAGAAATATAGTCTACATTGAAATAGCATATTTAGCTGCATGTATGTTTCCATATGTGTTTTCCAGACAGATGTAAGCAACACACTTATTGTACACACAGTGTTTTTGTGCTAAACCATTATTACACACAAAAAAATCCTTAAGAACATTTTAAGCCCTGTACATACCAATTTAGTCAAATTTACAACAATCATGGATGTTTGTTTAGAGTCAATGCCACTTCAAAGAAAATTCTGTCATGTTTGGGCTTACAAAAGCAGAGGATTAAGAGAGACATGCCATTACTGAAAAGGGCATTGATTAAACTTTTCCCAAGAGCTTGCTCTCACAGCACGAAGGAATCTATATTGAGCGATATTACATAGCTGGCTGATGGATCATGACTTTGAGCTGACAAATATATCTCTTTCTATATACATACTTTCCTACAACCAGCCAAGCTCATAGCACCTTTGAATGACACCTAACTAACCACTGTATTTTTCCGTCACAGTATTTGGGTCAAACTGAAAAAGAGTGCAGGAGACAAAAGAGGCACATGGTAGTGATGTTTGTTAATGCGAAATACTTACGGACAGATTAAAGATAAATCAAGATTATCGAACTCCCTGAAGATCTCACTGTATCGCTTGGATTCATATTTATGTACTTTCTTCGCATCTGAAATGAGAAATGGGAATGCTCAGATACATGAAATAATAACTTGGCCTCAGTCTGTCATACTGTGCACAGTGTAACACCATTGTAGATCTGCACACCCTACACCCTCACCATCAAACAAACTACAAAGGCAGGCTGATGCTCTCAAAACAACACATATGTTCTCTTTCGGCAAACAGAAGTGTGTAGACCTGAGTCTTTAAGAACAAAGAATTAAAGACTGCATATTGTTTACTTCACTCCTAAGTGAGTTTTGTTTTTCTACCACAACGCAAACTGAAATATGTTGGTTCAAATGGTGAATGACCCATACACTTGGCATGTTGGTAATGTGGGTATTGGAGCTAACAATGCGTGACTTCTTGGCTGCTAAACAAACCAATCGACTAATGTGCACCACTAACCCTACCAATATGTTTTGAGAGAAAAAAACATTAAGACATTCAATGGTGAAAATAAACCAAACGTAGTTCCTCCCCTGGAAACGAATCTCACTTCATTTCCTTGACGTTTCTGAGAAAAAGTTCTTTGACTCAATGTGAACTAAAATAAAATGAGGAACAATAACGTGCATTTTGAAAACAGAACGTCAGTCTTTTGTACTCCTACTGTTTCACTGATAAGTCACTTTGGGCCATACCATAAGGCTAAACAACAGATGCAACGAATGAGAAAAAGCAATCTCTCTCTCTCTCAGAGACGGCTCCATTTTGGTCAACCACATCCTGCTTGCAATTTGTGTCACGTCCCATAATGAACATAGAGTGCTTGTTTTTCACACTTGCAGAGTTTCAGTGTAAGAATGGGAGTTGAGAGGCAAGTAAGATGTTTCAGCAAAGCTAGAAGATAAAATGTTCCACTTGATCAGCGACACACACTATCGGCTGTATTGCTGCAGTATTTTTAGTTACAGCAAACAATTTTTTTATTACAATTTCATAATACTCATTAATTTAAGTCTCACTGGGAAATGTTGCTGAACAGGAACTTGCAAGCTTTTTTTTTTAAGCACTGACACAGCAATCTCATTTTCTTTTAACTTTATATTCTGATTTTGGTTTTTGCAAGAACCAAAAACATACATATCCTGTTAAATAAAAATACAGAAGTCATGCCAAAAATAATGTATGAAAATGGAGACAAAGTTCAGGAAGTTCATCAATCCTGCTTTGACTATGAGTATGCCAAACTGCACCACAAAGCCTGTTAAAGGAACATTGTCCCTACAGTACATGGCTACACTTACATGCAATGTCATGATGTCAGCAATTTTCTTATTAGAACACAGCAAGGGTATATTCAGGCATTTTAAAAAATATTGAGAAGTGAGGAAATGTACATCTGCCTGAGTTATCAAGAGGATTTTAAGTACATACAATAATGATGGGTTACATATCATACATATGAAGTGAAAGGTGACATATCACATTCATTGTGCTCACCTGTGGCTTGAAAGGAATCCTCATTTGGCACTTGATCTTCTTCCATTTCTATACTATAACCACACGCGCGAGACCCTACCAATGCCACTTGCACATCATCCGCCCTTAACGTCGCACTACAATTCACAAAAAAGAACAGTGCAGTTGAGTGGGCGGTAAAACAGCAATGCAGTGCGTAAACACACACTGACACACTTATGTTAAATTATTAGCATGCAGAAGCTCTGAGCTTGCTGCCGTTTGTGCTCTCAAGAGGATCTTTCTCTAGCAGAGTGGAGGTTGGCCAATGTTTTCACCATAATGGGAAGAGGAAGTGTATCTTGCTGTCACTGTAGGCCCCACCTACAGTATCACACCACACATAGTGAGAAGGTGCCACTGTGCTTAGTAAGTGTTGTCTCAGTAAAAAGAAAAAAATTCTTCGCTCAGTTGCATGTCATGGGTAATGCTGAAGTGCAGACAGTTTCTAACATGTAATTACAGATATGTGACCTTCATATATATATGACCTTTATAGTGGCTGCCACTAGTGTAACAAGACAACTTAGACTTCATATGATACATCCATCACAACATTTGGCACACTGAAGTTCTTTTCAAACCAATGAACTTTTACTAAGAGAACTGGGTTGTATTGTATGTCCTATATGCAGTATTTCATCTCCTAAATTGAGTGGTTTAGGTGTAAATTAGAGCTACTCCATTTGGCTTCATTTCATTACTCAACGATGAGAACTGAGGACCGCAGTACAGGCACAGCTAAGTATTACAGTTACTGTGGGGCTATCCCAAAATATTGCAAAATAACCAGCATCTAGTTATATTTAACAGCTTGGCTCATGCTTGACAGTTGAAGCACTGTCAGTATAATGATGACACCTTGAGGGTTATGGGGATAAGACAAGTGGAAGCATGTTTAAGTGCTGTAAACCTGTCGTGCTTACTCAGAATTTCTCAGTGACTTTGGTATAACTGTAACAAGTGGTTCACCATGCACACGTAGTTCGTAGAGTATTCGAGGTGTAAATGAGGTAATAACGAATAGCTACTGTAACAGAAGCTTCCGATACAAAGTACAATTCCTCTGCTACCATAACACATTAATACTTTCTGTCACAATACTCATTTGTTCTAAAAAAAAATCAGTTACATTGAGCAAAGTGGATCCTTGTCTTGTCTGTTCACTCATCTTAATACTGGCAACACCATTCCACTGTCATAAGTTAAATTTGAACGACCAACTTCAACAGAGCAAATTAGTTACATAAGCATAATAACTTCACAAGAATCCCAAATGCAACTTTCTTTTAAAAATAAAACATTTTATTTAGTGTTGGCACAGTGCACACCTAACATTTGTTTGTGCAAGACCCATGGGTGAAAAGCTCCTTGACATGTTGCAAAACTTTTCTTGAATAATTTGTGCAGCCATGTGAGGCAAAACCATGTAAAGAATAAATAATCAGTTAAAAGTAAGATGATCCAAACCATATATGTGCTCTTTTGCAGGGGCCTTTTATTATGTCCTGCTCAAACAACATGCTGGAATTCAGAACTGACACTGATTGAGAGGTGGAGAGACTGATGTGTATTTTAATGTGGTTGGGTGGGTTCTTTTTGAGGGAACTTAAAGGGCATTTATGATTATGTTCCTCCCAAACCACCAAGTCTGAGGCGTGTACAGTGGTTTGTCCCATCTATAACCATGTCAACAGCTGGTTGGCGGCATTGGTCTGGAAACAACCCAAAATGTTGACAAGGGGCACAGGAATAACAAATTGCATTGGTATATACTTCACAGCAGTACTGTAAATCTACGATTCTGAGTTGATTGTGGCTGTTGCTTGAGTGTTGTGTTGCTTTGAAAAAAGCTCTGCTGCAAGCATCTGAAGTGTTTGTTAATAATTAATCATAAAACAGGAATATGAAGTTTAAAAAGAGAAAATACTAAAAATCAAAGCAAAAGACATGCAGATGTTTCTCCTGTTGGAGTTCTCATAACAGAGACCAATGAATGTAGAGCAACTACTGCTTGATATAAGACACGAACATCTGTGAGAGTCCTGATTTTGCCTAATGGCATACATTGTGGTAATAACCAAATTCATATGCAGTCTTAAGAAATATATTTAAAAAACGCATTTCACAGTGTCTTGTCAAATTAGGACAACGTTAATTTCCCAATGACTGAAATGCAATAGCCCAATTGCATTCTTTGCTAATGTATAAGTTCATTTCTGTATGACAGACAGAAGTTGGGTACTGCAAATGCCATTCCAAATGGCAAGTCTAGTGCCTTTATAAAGTATAAACTACAGACAACATGACAGAAAACGCGAGACATACCTGATCCCTTTTTAACTTGTCACATCTGATTAAATTAAATTTGTCTACAAACTTTGATGCCACATCCCCTTCTGTAATGCAAAATCAACAGTATTGAAGATGAAACATGATTAAAAAACAAAAGGGGTTTGTCATTTGCGGCTCTTAACGTTTTCCATACACTTCCTCTTAAAGCTCGTCCCGTGCTGTACTGTCCAAAGGTGACTGGAGTACATCTGAGTTCTGGGCCTCAGAGCTGATCTCAGCCTGCTCCCGTGTTTTTCCTGAGCGAGCTCTGTCCCAGTCTGTACGGACCTTATCATTATCCCACACTGTGGAGGTCTCGGTGTCGCTGATGTAGCCTTGGTCGCCCGTGTAGTGTGTCGGGTACACCAGAAGTGGCTCAGCTGAAAATGCATTCAGGTTCCTGGTTTCAAACTGTTCCATGTAATCAGACCTGTGAAGAAGAGGGCAATGTCAAGAAAAACAAAAAAATACAAAACTCCTGAGCATAAGTGTGTATGTTTTGTGTGACGAAGGGTATACTTACACAGGGTGTTTATTGTACATTATGGGAAGAAACTCATCCACTGGTAAAATCCTCTTGAGTGGTTCTGCTTTCAAAAGCTTCTCTGCACCTTGCAAAGATATCATATAACCTAGTGTCCAATATGAATAGTCTGCTTCCACCAAGTTATGTATATTAGGGACTGCTTTTTCTGGGTGATCTACTTGCATTCTCTTCCGACCAATATAACTAGAAAAAAGAAATAGAAAGAAGAAGAAATCAGTTGAAAACCCAGGGAGGATTGAGGGATTAAGGGAAGATTGCACTGGAAACACAAACTCACATGAGATCCCAGTCCAGTCCTTCCTCCTCCAGCTCGCTCATCAAGTTCATCAAGCGACGTTTGAAGAAGACCTCGAAGCGTAGGTCATCTTCAATCACCAGGGAGGTGTGCAGGCCTCGTTCCACGATCTAAGGCCAGACACAGAATTAACAACGAGTCGACAACCTGTTTGGTTCACCAGTGTTCAAATGCTTGGCCTCTGGGGTTCACCTCTTTCCAGATGTTATAATGGGAGAGGAAGCATCCTAGCTCTCCCTTCGTCAGTGGGCGACCATGATAGGGGTCACTGTATCCAGGTAGCATGTGGATACCCATGGCATGAATTTCACTGATATTCATTGCTCTAAAATGGAGAGACAACAACAAATGTGACAAAACTATAATAAGAAAGGGTCAACTCACATCTACTAAATTCACATAAAGTATTCATTCACAGAGAGAACTTACTTTCCATCTACAGCTGCAATTATCTTGCATGCGATCTCCTGCTCGTTTAATGCCCTCAGCATACGTTCTCGGCGGTCTGTCCGCCTTTGCAGGTTTATCATGAACACCTGCAAAACGGCAACAGTGCAATGAGTCAATGTAGTTACAGATCAGATTTCTAACAGCAGGGGGAGGCAGTTAGCACAGAATTGCATAGAGAGCCATTTTTGCAGACTCCATCTTCACATCACGCATTACTCACCTCATCAAAGCCCATTTTGTCAGGGTGTTTTTTAGGAACACGTAAGTATTTGGAAGGCATCACTGGGGGATTTCGCACTACACAGTGAGAGGGAAGATGGATGCAGAAATGGTATAAATGATATACAAGGACCCATGCTGATTGCTATCATTATCATTAATAGATTAAGCAGCAGAAAGTAGAATGCAGACTTCAAGCCAGAGGTAAAAGGGGCGCTGAATGCAAATGTAAGGTCCTCAGTCTGAGGTTAGTTTACTCACCATTAACCTCCAAGAGACAGTGCAGAAAGCTGTCAGTTTCATCTTGCAAAGTGTTATGGGATCTCAGTGGCACAGGAAAGTAACCATAGGTCTCTTTATTGCAGACAAACATTTGGACATCTGTAAAGAGCAGACGATGAAAATGTTTTCTCAATCTGAAGTTACAACATTTGGGTTTAGAAAAAAAAAAAAAGTAAACTACCTGCCATCCGAGCAGAGAAGGCAAATACAATGATGTCGTCAAATGCCCAGCTGTATTCTGGGTGTGGTGGGTGAAAGGCCAGCTGCCTGGATGCCTCTTTCCTGAGGTCGATCAGGAAGGTGGAGTGGACCATGGGAACTGCAAAACAGCCCTTCCGCACCTGTTTCCTCATGGGTATGTAGGCCGGGGTGCGCTTGTAGTAACCCTGAGGAAGAGTTGGTGTTGATCAGCAGTCAGGTTCTGAGATGATTTAAGTGCATTCATTGAAATTGACCCTTTTAAAAACACTCAACATACATGTACACAAAATTATCAGCGCAGTACCTGGGAGGTCATTCCACACCAGAAGTTTGAATAAGCTGCACGAGATTCAAGCATTGGAGCAATGATGGTCTTATTCTCTTTCATGAGCTTCCAGAGCACATCGGGATTGGTGAGGAGGTTATCACAGTCCACCAACTACACAAGGAAGAGAAGAAAAACTGTAAACTGCAAGTATAGTGAGGAAGTGAATGTCGACACTGACATCTTTAGAAGAAATGCTTAATGGGTCACAAAGGTTAAATGGGGCACATAAACTGAGATTATAAAAAAAAACACAGGCTATTTAGTTTGATTCTGCTCTGAAGACTAAAAGTTAAAAGAGTTTCCAAAAATTTGTAACACAAAATTATTGCAATTCTGGATGGAGTTTTCTTCAAAATTATACCCCACTGAAGTTAGACAGCTTGGGCTGGGCTGGAGAATACAAATAGAAATGTGGACCAGGCTGCATTTTAAACTATGGTTCATGCCGAGTCAAGCTCTGTGTCAGTGTAAGGATCCAAATGAACCAGACCAGATAAACTTTAACCACAAGAGAGGGAAAAAAATAACTCGGCCAATTTTCAACACCCTTGCCGGTGCTCAAATTACAATTGTGGTGAAACTTTGGACTCGACTCTGTACTTATCATTCTGCTGCTATTATTGAACAGTGAAGACAGTATGGGTAAAAGCATAGGCCCAATACTTAAAATGGAAACATTTACTTTGCTTTTCTTTTGTGCATATAAAGAGTAGTTTTGTTGACCTACCATAAAGTAGTCCGCCCACATCTCACGAGCTGACTCCAGCGCTACTTGCCGAAGCTTCATAACGTGCTCATAACGGGGATCTGCCCAGTGCTTCGGACCATCTTCATCCTCATAACGGCTACAAGACACGATTAGATACTAACTAACACTAATCTGACTCATTTTATCAGTTCTGTGAGTGCTTGAAGAAATACAGAATTTCACCAGAAAACTTTCACCAACCTGGGTTCCTCTTTCGGCCTCCACTCCACATAATGGTAAAAGTTCTGCACCTTGACAAGCCAGTCACGCAGAACGGCTGTGGTGTTGTCCTCGTTGTGATCAGTCGCTACCCTGTCGACACACAACGAGTGTAAATGATTAGAATGAACTGTATTCAACATCAGAGGAGTTGAACATTATCCCCCAGGTAAGAGGCCAATAAGTGGAAAGCATCAACAAAGCTTGAATGCAGCACCAGTGCCAGAACGGGTTCAAGCTGAGACAAGAGCTGAAAGACGATACCACAACTCAAATAACAAAAGCCCAGTGTTCGACTCATTGTCTGCAGCTGTGAGAACTGACACAAGTGTTAATGATACCAAAATCACAGAAACACTGTACAACTAGCTATTATAATTTAGGGTAGCATATTCAGTTTAGAAGGAATGTTATTTTAAGGAAATATAAAAAGGAAACTCAAACTATGTTTTTAAAGAAATAGCATTACAGAAGTGAAACTTTTGTCTGCAATACCTTAGAACAGGAAGTGATTCAAACTGGCCACGTGTGACACAAATGAACATGCGCTCAGCAGCTTGCATGTTTGATCTAATTCTGCAGAAGAAGACTTCAAGCCAAGTTAGAGTCATTACATCTGCCTGATTCTTTTTGTTAAGAAAATTATAAATCGTGCCGCAACACAACATCCTCAACCCTCCCCCTTTTTTTTTAGGCCTTTCAGTGTATTGTAGGGTAACAGTCTTTGCAGCAAAGGGAACAGCTGCACTAAAGTCAGCTGAGTTTGTATTTTGCTCGGGCGGAAGACAGCCAAAATGAGCTCTCTTGACAGATTTCGCATGGATCTGTGAGAACACCGCAGCTCCACGCTAAACCATCTCTCCCATCACTCCTGCTGTCCAACCCCCCGAATTCTCAGACTCTGACTTCCACCGTCTCTTCCGTCTCATGTTCAGCTCAGGTAAATATTTGTCAAAAGCATAGTTTCAAATCATGTCTTACTGGTGGTCTAAATATATGCCTACAAGCGGTGTTTCGCTTGGATCTAGTCTGTCGTTGCTCCATTCGAGCAGAAATGCAACGCTAATTGCAGATGCCAAAGATTTAAGTGACACTTCTGATTCTGGGGCTTTGGCAAGTTTACAAGCAGCTGCAAAAAGCATACAGCATGTAGTGTTTACATCTTGCAGCTGCTTGCATTTTCCCACCGCATATAGTTTTAACATGTGCAACATGTCAACACACATCTGTCCTTACCTCAAACATATTAATACTTTAGTTTTACTACCGCCAAACAGGAAGAGAGGAAATCAAACAAGTTCACCCACATCAAGCCCCTCAATAAAGTAAAAGTTTACTCATTTGGCGCCTGAAGAGCGTGCGTCTACAACTTCCTCCAGGCTGTCATGCAAACTGCCCGGGGCGGTGAGGGTACGAGCACGAGGGGCTGTTGGAGCATGTTGTCAAGTTATTGTGCAAGAAACACCTCCCCTCAACCTCTGCCTGAGCCCAGCAGACTGGTGTTTAAATGGCCTATAACATCCATTTGCACTTCCCACAAGATAATTGCCTTAGAACGTTAAGTCTGTCACAAATTACAGATAGGGTGCAACAGTGTCAGGCCTGGAAAATGGCCTACAGAAACACGTGTTTAGGGAGCCATAATACAGCTAGGTTTTAGTTTCAGCAATCACAGCACTCAAGGTTGCCCTGTGCCTGGACAAAGCTAAACAGGCACACTGTTCCATGTTATGTTTTCCATTGTGGGAGAAGCTCCTTATGTAGGTCAAAGCAAAATCAAGTCAGAGGCTGGTTAGTTCTCTTTTGTACCCCTGCATGATTTGCAGATTAAAGTTTCATATATACTGTGATTCCAACAAAATCTTCGCAGATGGGATTTCCTGAGTATTTAATAGTAAATAAATGGCAGAAAGGTAAAAAGCGTCGTTTGTGGGGGGGCTGGTGCCCACTGACAGTGGCCCAGAGTTTTGTGCATGTGTGTGTGAGTGTGTGTGTTAGTGGACAGTACAGACACAGCATTGTGTATCCTTGCACGTTAACATCATACAGCTCCCCTCGTGGCCAAATGATCCCCGTCCCCTCCCCTCCACGTATGCAGATCAATGCATGGCCGAGCTGATGTTCGCAGAGACCAGATGTGCCCACCCCTGTGCCACCAAAAAGGACGACCAGCTGTGGGGCTGATCTCGGCGTCGGCTCGTCCTTGTCTCCCCTGCCTGTCGCTAAAATAATGTGGGGCACTTGTGAACCCGGACTGGACCCTGCGCAGTCCAGCTTTTGCTAAATTGTTACCATCAACCGCCCCGTCATTATCTGCCTCCCCTTTCATCCTCTTTCACTCTTCCCCAGAACTCAGCCGTGCAATCACTGCATGCATGTT
>JAOXYL010000045.1:8103913-8128040 GCA_028564955.1 Terapon puta
AAAAGGTTGAGAACCAAGGCCAGGAATGTGATTAACTGCAAAGGAAAAACAATACAAAAGAGTGCTGGAGAATATATTGTAGGCGTGGAGACATCTGTTGGAGAAGTATGAGCAGCACTTCACTGCTTGTCAGGAGTTTAAACAAAAAGAAAAATGCCAGTATTAGAGGAGGAGGGGGTGGTCGCCTCGAGTGATTTGGAAAAAGCTAAATTGTGAGAAAATAAAAGAGACCAGATGATTCAGTGTTACATGAAATAGGCTACTGGATCTAATAAGAAACGAAGGAAGTCTTCCCACCTCTTGGAAGAAAACAGCGGTGGTCCAATTTTAAAAGTGGGGAGAGATGCCTTGCAGGCAAGGTTCTCCATGTAGCGAAGGCATATGACATGCTATGGAAAGAGAGGCTCATTATAAAGCTGTATGAAACTGACATGCAAGGCTGCATGTTTAATCAGATTCAAGACTTTCTGAAGAACATGATAATACAAGTTAAGATTCATTTATTCTGATGGTCGCCCACAGGTATCGACTCAGGAATATCCCAGGGGAGTGTATGTAAACACCAGACGAGCTCATACATGAGAATGAACCCTGTGGACCTGCAGAAATCACACGGTCAAACACCCACTCATTGAATGAATTTGCTCGAACAGGAGCAGGGCTGCATGGTCTCACCTGGGCACAAAAGACGGCCACAGTGAGGAAAAACAGCCACACACCGGGAAAACAAGCCTGCGAGTCACCGAGCTGCAACCTAATCCCGACCTGTAGGGGGCAGCAACGTGCAGCGAGGGCCGCACGGCATCGGGTCTGCAGGAAATCCGGAAAAACAAGAAGAAGGTGGTCGTGCTGTTTTCCCCTCAACCCCGTTTTGGCACCGCTTAACATCACGTCTGATCAAAGAGCGACTTCGCCGCGCCGGGACACAAATTTCCAAACCAGCCTCCCCGTCGAGATGATGTGCGACACCACGAACCGGAGCTTTCGGACGCAGCTCGCCGCCGTCCTCGAGAAGCTCATGAAGGCGGCATTGGTTGAAATAGGCAGCCTGGCCGACGAGTGCACCTCCGTCCTTCACACCGAGATATCCCTGCACAAGACGGAGAACGAGGCGCTGAAGAAGAAGTGCTACTCGCTGGAGGTGCAGCTGAGGGCGGCCCGGGAGGCGCACACCTACCCGGGCGTCGTCAGCTGCGCCGGCCGCCGGCTCCCTGCAGGTCAGGAAGAGCACAAACACGACAGGGGGTCGTTTCCAGGCTGCCTCCCCGGAAGCACTGTTGGTCAGTGTCATAGTAAGCTTTGGTGTAAACTGCATGAGCTCAGTTGTGTCCAGAAGTGCAGATCTGTATAAGCTCATCACTTTCTGTTAAAAATAAACATCAATGCTTTTATGTATGACTTCATCTAAGTGTAAATCCCCCCCCCCACTCCATTTTCAATATCATCTGTTGGAGGTGACTATTTCTGTATCTGCTTCTCCCTCCAGAACAGCAGCAGGCTGCTCCAGCCATCGATGGGGTTTTTGGAAAGGATTGGTGCATGGATCTGTGGAGAGAAGAGAAACTCCCCCCTCACAGGAAGGACACCATGGAGCCGCCTGCCATGACCAGCATGGGAGCGCAGGCGAGTGAATCACTTACCTGCAGGTTTCTGTTTTTCTCCTCATCTCCTCACTGGGGTGGGATGAGTGGATGATTGCTGTGTTCAAAGCTGTTTGTCACGTGTGTCGTTGGCAGGCGATGGACATGATGGAGAGAGAGCCTGATCTGATATTTGTCAAGGAGGAGACATATGATGATCTTCCCATCGGCCTCCAGATGAGACTCACAGATAACAGAAAAAGTAAGTTTTACCAATAGAACAAATCAAACCAAAGCAATGATTATTATCCAGAAAGTTTATTTGCTTTCACTGCATTTATTGTCATTATTTGACAGTGGTTGGGATGTTTGAGGAGGACGGCATGCTCCACAGATCTGTTGACGAGCTGCAGCTTCACCCAGGGGATTTAAACAACTTCCCCATGACGTCTGACGGTCAACCACAACAGCGCGCGCAGCAAACAATTATGGACAAGTTAATAGACGACGCAACAATGAGCAACCTGGTTGACAACACCAATCCTCCTTTACCCACCCACGAGTATCCGGACTACACAGACAGCATCCACATGAACGCAACCAAAGACACCATTCAGCCAAAACCTTTGAAGCCAATGAAGCGATTTGAGTGCTTATTCTGTGGGAAAATCTTCAACTATTTGAGCAGCTTAAAAGTCCACATCAGGCGTCACTCCGGTGAGAAGCCGTTCAGTTGCTCTGTTTGCGGGAAGCGGTTTGCTCAGAAAACGTACCTGAAACTGCACCAGCGTGTGCACTCGGGGGAGAAGCCTTACAGCTGTCCAGACTGCGGCAAAAGTTTTTCCCAGAAAAGCTCTCTGAACATACATCTTCGAACACACACTGGTGAAAAGCCTTATAGCTGCGTGGATTGTGGGAAATGTTACGCATACAAATACGGTTTAAATCACCACCAGTGTTTCCACTGACTGATCCAACCACATGCTCAGAGTGGCTCAACTTGTGCCAAAATGTCTGTATGAAACTCAAATGTGGTTGAAAAAAAAAGAGTAGATTTTTCATACTCCATTGAGATGAGAGGAAAGCACATTTTATAGCCCATATGGTTGACAGTATTGCTGTGAAATCTTGGTTTGTTTGGTGTGTTTTTGGCTGTAATGCTACCAGAAATGCTGTAGCAGCCAAATTAGGGTACAAGGGACATTGGTCTTGTAGTGTACCTTTTTAATGGGTGGTATTTGGTTTGGTTGATTGGCTAGGAAGTTTTTACTTATTGGGTGCCCTCGACAAGCCTTTAAAGTCAGTTTCACATTGTGATTGATGAAGTGTCATGGATCAGATGACACCTGTTTGCTGCTTACATTTAGTGTGAGGTGCTCATCCAAACTGACAAAAAGTACTTTTGTTTTATTCATTGCATGTTGTCATATGGTCAGCGTGACGTGTCATACATACATACCTCAGCGTCAGAACCACAGGAAAGCTTGTGTCAAGTAATGCCAAAAGAATTACTTTGGAGAAGTGCTCCATTGTTTGCACATGTGTAGCACAAACCTTCAGAACTACCTCTTAACAATAATGTAGAAGTAAAACAACTCCCCCTGTTTGCTTCACTGTCCAAATCTCACTACTGCTTTATATTTCCCGTAGGTCATACCTTAATTTTTTGGCACTTAACTGAATAGAAAGTAGGTTGGTCTATCTCTTTGGAAAAAACATGACTTTAAAAAGTTTCATGTTGATGCGTGTGGGTCACACAATATTCAAATGGATTCCAGGAACTGTTCAGGTCTAAATGGTCTCAGTGTTTTAAAATGTATTTATATGTCTGGTTATAGAAGACAGATTGTGTTGTCAGTGTGTAGTCAAGCCAATATTGTTTCTTCTAAATGTTAATCATTTTTGTTCATGAAGTGACATTTTTTTATTCAATACTGAACTGTCATCATGCCTAAACAGAGCATTTCTCTGTAATAAGCATCTATTTTGCCTGTAATATTTCCCTGAACAGACTACATGGACCCAACTGAGTGAATGACCCCCCCCCCCTCCACCTTTTTTTTTTTTCTCCCCCAACACCTGCATGCCCCTTACAAAGCCCCATCAGCTGTGCATTGTTAAGATTGTCACAGTAGAATATGTAAAGATAAAACTGATTCAAGTTCAAGGCAACTTGAGTTTAGATTAGACAAAAATTTATTCACACTTTAAGGTGAGAGTTCTATGAAATAAAACTTTAACCAACAAGTGAACATTCATGACTTTTATTGTGAAGACAGAAAAAAACTAAAATACAGAAGTAAACAAGAAATAAGAAAACAGGACTTTTTGCTCTACGCTCGTTTTTTCAAGCACTATACTACAGGCTACAAGTCATTCCAAACATGACACTTAACTGTCCTCACACTGCGGTGTGAGAAGTGGAACACGATGCATTCAGATGTCACTGTTTTTTAAGTCTTGTTTGTCTCAAAGTTATAGGCTTTTCTCCCATAACCTCACGATTCCTGTGCGCCATTAAATGGTGGTTGAGATTGACTTTTTGTGTGAAGGTCTTCCCACATTTTACACAGCAAAATGGTCTCTCTCCAGTATGGATACGTAGGTGACATTTCAGATTGCCTTTCTGGGTGAACCCTTTCCCACATAGGCTGCACCTGTAGGGTTTCTCTCCCGTGTGGACAACATAGTGAATCCTCAGGGCCGATGGGTTTGCAAATGTCTTCCCGCACAGCTCACACGACTTGGTGACCCTCTGCGAGGGAACAGGAGGCACACAGGTGTGACAGTTTAACTTGCTCCTGTGAGGGAAATGCTGCTTACAGATGTTGCAAAAGTTTGACTTGTGTGACTTCATGTGGTGAGTTAGAGTGCCCTTGTGGAAGAATGCCCTACTACATATTCGACAACTGAATTTCCCTCTGTTTGGATCGCTGACGGTTTCTACATTCAGCACATTGGAGTCGTTGTGTGAATCTGTATCCAGAGCAGTGCTTTCCGTGTTTTCAGAGTTGTTTGCAGGTAATTTTTGCTGCTTGTAGCGGCTGGGCCCACCTGCTGCAGTCAACATCAGCTCCTGCTGACTTTCTTCAACAAACTGTACATCATCATCATGGTCGTCATCATCATCATCGTCCTCAATTGGAATGATATGAGCGCTAAAGGCATCCTCTGTGTCATTCATGGATATCAGCTCCATGGATGGTTCTTCAATACCACCTGCAAATACATCCTGTTCTCCATCCTGATCAAATGACAGGCTGCAGGTGCTGCCGGCGGCTGAGTAACCAACAGACGGTTGCTCTGGCTCCCCAACCAGGCTTTCTTCATTTTCTGTTGCATAAAAACAAAGTCAAACACTCAAAAAAACATTTAAAGTTGTAAAATCTGCAGTGTGTACACCCTCATGCCAACACTCCTATTACCTTCTGTGATAAGTGTCTCCTGCTGGCAGATACTGGCAGCGCCTAACACGTAATCCTCCTCTTTGACCTCAGTCACAGTAATTAACTCAGACAGTGTTGCCACAGACTACAAAATAGGGAAAATCCTAATGTTAAACTACAGTTCAATACTGCAACATTTTCTGTGACAGCAATGCTTTGCAAGACAAATGGCTGACATGATTAGTGATCCATTGTTTCAGCCGATAATAACATAACAAAATGTAAAACTCTGGTCCCAGCTTCTCAAATGTGGTGATTTTTCTGCTTCTCTCTTCAAAATACCCTTGTAAATAAAAAACTGTGGGTTTTGAACAAGTGTTTGGACAAGATATGCAATCAAAATGGAAATTCATTGGAAATTGTGGTATGGGAAATTGCAATGGGCTTTTTCTGCATGAAATTTGACATTTTATAACCCAAATGGTTTTTAGACTTACTTAACTTTTATTATTTATTGATTACCCAAATAAAAAGTAATTTGAGAAAACTAAGAAACATTGTTAAGTGCACCTGATGTGATGGACAGTGTGCTCACATGCATACCAAGATTCCTTTATTATTGAAATTTCTTACTTATTTCCTTTAAAAGAAAACACCTGCTGCAGATTGGACGCATCTAATCATTTTTTTAAAGGTTGTTCAAAGCCATAAAGACTCCAAACACATAATACCTCCGGAAACCCTCCTCCTTCTTTCTCAGGGGACAGTGGGGAGTGTGTGACTCTCTCCAGACGGTACGGGTCTCTGTCTTTCCACAGATTCACACACCAGTCTTTTCCATAGATCCCCTCTATGGTGGGAGGCCCAGATACTGAGGAAAAGTCAAAACAATAAAAGGGGGGGGAAAGTAAACAGGGAAAAACACACGAGTGAACACGGGGGGTTCTGTCGAGGGTCGCTGTTCAAATCCTGTGAGCTAATAGTTTACTGGGAAACTAAAGTACCATGGGCGTCCGCGTCCCTGCGGCACACAGTTTGTACACCTACGCTGCGAGAACTTTTACCCGGCCCGGGGGCGTCGCCTCTCTCGGCCGTCAGCTCGCTCTCCAGGCGGCTCACCTCCTCCGCCAGGGCCGAGTTGGCGAGCAGGAGCCGGGACAGCTCGAGCCGGACCTCCGCAGAGTCCTCGTCCACCAGCTTACACACCTGAGCCAGGGCAGACCTGGCCGCCGTCTCCATGATGGAGGCGAGCTGCAAGTGGAAGGAGGCGCGGCTCGACATCGCCGATACCGGCTGAAAATATCCTCTTTAAGAAAGGAAAAAAAACAACCTTAACTTCAATTAAAGAAGCACGAAGTTTTAATCACTTGAGAGAGTGAATTAGCTGCGTGTGGACCAAGCGAAGCACGGGACCTAAATAAATGTGACAACCGTGACGTGTTTCCGGCGGATGCGACCGGTCAGCTGCGTCGCATCACAAGGCTTCCTAGTTTGTGAGTGAGTCTGATGCGCTTTTCTTCTCGTGATTAATGCTCATAAATGCCGACTGCTCCCCCGCGTATCAGCGTCGTTTTCAGTAGACCGGACCCGGCAGTACCGCAGAGACCAGCATGAACACGGAGAAGGACTTTTCGCCGCTGACGCCCAACATTGTGCGCGCTCTGAATGACAAGCTGTACGAGAAGAGGAAAGTCGCGGCTCTTGAGATCGAGAAGCTGGTGCGGGAGTTTGTGGCTCAGAACAACTCCACTCAGATCAGGCATGTCATCCAGATCCTGGCCTCGGAGTTTGCGCTGTCCCAGCACCCCCACAGCAGAAAAGGGGGGCTCATCGGGCTCGCGGCTTGCTCCATCGCCCTCGGCAAGGACTCGGGTCTGTATCTGAAGGAGCTCATTGAGCCTGTGCTTACGTGTTTCAACGACTCGGACAGCCGTCTGCGCTACTATGCCTGCGAGGCCCTCTATAATATAGTCAAGGTGGCCAGGGGTGCAGTGCTGCCCCACTTCAACCTGCTCTTTGATGGTTTGAGTAAGCTGGCTGCAGACCCAGACCCCAATGTGAAGAGTGGATCTGAGCTCCTGGACCGGCTGCTGAAGGACATTGTGACAGAGAGTAACAAGTTTGACTTGGTGGCGTTTGTCCCGCTTCTCAGAGAGAGAATCTACTCCAATAACCAGTATGCTCGGCAGTTCATCATTTCCTGGATCCACGTCCTGGAGTCTGTGCCAGACATAAACCTGCTGGACTACCTCCCCGAAATCCTGGACGGGCTCTTCCAGATCCTGGGAGACAACAGCAAGGAGATCCGTAGGACATGCGAGGTGGTGCTGGGAGAGTTTCTCAAGGAGATCAAAAAGACACCATCCAGCGTGAAATTTGCAGAGATGGCCAACATCCTGGTCATACACTGCCAGGTCGCAGATGAAACGAAACTCACAAATGACCTAATCCAGCTCACCGCCATGACCTGGATGAGGGAGTTTATCCAGCTTGCAGGCAGAGTGGTGCTCCCTTACTCCTCTGGCATCCTAACTGCAGTGCTCCCGTGCCTGTCCTACGACGACAGAAAGAAGAATACAAAAGAAGCAGCTAGTGCCTGCAATCACAGTCTGATGAAGCTGGTGACTCCTGAGGATGATGAGGATGAGGAAGAGGAGAAAAGTGGAAGCACAGGGTCACCGTCCAGAGAAGACAGCCAAGCTAAGACGGAGGCTGACAGCAACGACATGCTGAATGCATCACAAGAATCTGTCGGTTTCAGTAATATCAGCTTCTTTACGCCAGCAAGTGCCGACAGGCCCCAAGTAACTCTGGACCTGGATGGTATTGTTCAGGTGTTGGACCGGCACCTCCATGACTCCTCCACCGGCATGATGACCCGCATAGCTGTGCTTAAATGGCTCTACCACCTCTACATCAAAACGCCACGCAAAATGTTCCGCCACACGGACAGCCTGTTTCCTATGCTGCTCAAAACCCTGTCCGATGAGTCAGATGAGGTGATTCTTAAAGATCTGGAGGTGTTGGCGGAGATAGCATCTTCTCCTGCCGGCCAAACGGACCACATTGGCTCCTGTGACAGCGCTGACAACAAACTGGAGCTCAAGGTCCCAGAGAGCGCCAAGACAGGCCAGCAGCCCAGCGCAGGCTCCAAAGCAGTGGACTCATCCCCCTCCACTCCCAGTATGAACTCATACTTTTACAAGTTCATGATCAACCTGCTGAAGCGCTTCAGTCTGGAGAGGAAGCTTCTGGAGAACAGAGGGGCTTTCATCATCAGGCAGCTCTGTCTGTTACTTCATGCAGAGAACATCTTCCACTCCATGGCTGACATTTTGCTGAAGGAGGAGGATCTCAAGTTTGCCTCCACCATGGTTCAAACCCTCAACACCATCCTGCTCACCTCGGCCGAGCTCTTCCAGTTGCGCAACCAGCTGAAAGACCTGCGCACTCAAGAAAGCTGTGCTTTGTTTTGCTGCCTATATCGTTCCTGGTGCCACAACCCTGTGGCCACTGTGTCGCTCTGTTTCCTTACGCAGAACTACAAACACGCCTACGATCTCATCCAGAAGTTTGGAGATCTGGAGGTGACAGTAGACTTCCTGATGGAGGTTGATAAGCTGGTGCAGCTCATTGAAAGCCCCATTTTCACCTACCTGCGACTGCAGCTACTTGATGTGGAGAACAACCCTTACCTGATAAAAGCCCTGTACGGCCTGCTGATGCTGCTGCCACAGAGCCAGGCCTTCCAGCTTCTCTCTCACCGCTTGCGGTGTGTCCCCAACCCAGAGCTCATGAGGACTGTGGATGAATCCAAGTACATGGACTCCAAACAGAAAGTGGTCTCTAAACGTGCCTCTCACACTCAGATGGATTACAATGAGCTGCTCCAGCATTTTGACCGCGTTCAGAGCAAGCACCTGGAGGTCCGACACCAGCGATCTGGACGTGCCTCTGATCACCCTGACAGAAAGCTGATATGAAGTAATTGTGCCATAGCGACCTCTTACCCATGTGGGCAGAAAGGGAAGGGGAGAAGATTAATGTAAATGACAAGAACAATATATACAATTGTACTGGAAAAGATGCTGATGAAGCCAAAAGTATTAGGCAATTATGATTAGTAACTGTTTTATCAGAATCACAGGGTATACATAGTTTAAAAGCACCTGATTTGTTTGTACATTTTTTTTGCAAATAATGAAATTGTTATGTAACATGACACAAATCATTTTAGAACAATTTAATGCACTTAAAACTGTACAAAGACAAATGAATAGTTACTAATTGCTATGAAGATTTGAAGAATGTACATAAAATGTCATACATCATAACTAGTGGTGGTGATAATATGACCATATCCTGAGTTTCCATCATGCCATGTCAGCAGCTGATTTTCTCCAGCTAAATGAAATGTTCACAGTGTTTTAAGTGAATCTGACATGCATCTCTGTGTTAAACAGCACACTTAATGTCTTTTAGTGTCCGTGTTAACCACAGTATTTTCATGCTGTTTCCTGTTGAGCAGTTTGAGTTCAGGGTTGCCTTAATCTCTTGTCAGCCAGAAAAGAAATCTCACATGTAGAGTATTGACCCAGCTCAGCTGAGAGTTTGAACTCTGGATGGAAGCCATAGATGACTGAACTCTGGCATAAATTCTGGATAGGTCCACGTTGTTACACCTCTTGCCAATTCTCTGTTCATGCAGCTGATCAGAAACTTTACTCACACACCTACAGATTTTAAGTCAATTTCTTTGCTATATACTCTACAGCAATTATGTCTTGCTCTTTGTACAATGTCTGTGTGTCTTGCATTCTTTGAGACTTGCACTTTTGTCATTCCTGTTTGAAAATCAATAAAGTGGACCATGTAATTAAAACCCTTTTTCCATAACAATTTTTAAACAAAGCTTTTGTCAATGAACATACTGGTTTAAAGTATATATTTAACAGAGACGGATAAAAAGAAAGCAGTGCTAGCATTAATAATGTTTTTCCTGTCTGTGCTGCATCTTGCATTATCTCTTTTGAAAATGATCCAGAAGATTTTACATTACATTTACATAGTTGTTTTTTAATTATTTAAGTTAGTCTCATTGTACATCGAACGCAAAATGTCCACTATTAAATCAATTTTGCTTCTCTAAAATGTGTAAATGCAGTCACTTAGCTTTACCTGTTGTGAGTATGATCTTGCAAGACAGGACTCGTAAATTAATAATAATAGTTTGCTCTAGAATGTGGCTTGGGATTTTTAAAAAATTGAAGTGAACATTAGTCTAAGATAAAAAAATAGCTGAAGAAATGGAGCATACAGGATATCTACCGGCAATTGCATGAACAGATGTAAATTGAAAGCAGTTTTAGTATTTTATTTAAGATGCATAAAAAACTGCCTTGTGCTCAGTGAAAGAAAGAGAGGCTTAATTTTCAAATAGCAGCTCATTATATAGCTCATGCTCTTTCCACCATAGAGTTAGAAACTGAGCTGAAAACCAGCCTTTGAAGGGTACGTTATTTATGGTGAAATTGGAGGAGCTGGGTCTCTCTGCCCTACTGCAGGACTGTATTGAGTTAAACACACATGGTACATACTGTTCAAAGAGAGGGAGGATAGGTCTTGCTGCCTGGTAGAGACCCATTAGTGCAGCACTGAATTTCACAGATGGAGGCTGACATGTCATGTCAGATTGTGGACGAGTCCTGTTGCGCTTTATGTGGGCAAATCTTTCTGTCTCCCGTGGTCCTCTGCTGCATCAGTTGTGATTTTAGCTTTTGTAATTCCTGTTTGGAGCAGTTCTGGATACAAAATGGTATTAAAGAGTGTCCTCTCTGCTTTAAAGACTGCCTTGGACTTCCACATAAGTCATGCGAAGCACATGGAGAGCGACTGTATCTTCTCTGTGTAGCTGATCTGGAGCCTGTCTGCTCTATGTGCAAGAACTCATGCCTGCATATGAATCACAGAGTATATCCCATAAAAGAGGCATTCGGGGATCGTAAGGTAAGCTGGATATAATTTATTTTATTCTCTGTATTGAAAAGTGTTGAGGGTAAATTTGAGAATATATATATGATATGATATCTGCTATGATATGTTCAGGTTTTATTACGAGAAAATGTGCTAAAAAAATCCAAATATGGTGACATGTTCATGCTTGATGTATCTGCAGGTCAAGCATGTATACTTCAACATTAAGAATGATCTTTAGGGTACACAATAGCTTTTCCCAGCTATTTTGAAGAAACAAAGTGTTGAAAATTGGAGATCAAATGTGGAAATCTTGATGCAGTTAAAAAGTGTCATGCAACACTTTGCAAGGGTGCCATCTTCCTCCCTGTGGGCCCAGTAGGCTGTGCAGTGTAAAATTACTGTCATTCTTATTTCTGTGTTTGCCTCTGAATGACATGCCTACACACACACACACACACACACACACACACACACACACACACACACACACACACACACACACACACACAGATGTGTGTAAACATGTGAACCCACACAGCAGAGCAATCCATCTGTCTTATCCCAATTAATTTCATCTCAGTCATTTAGAAACTACTTTTGGTTGAATAAACTCTAACCGTTAAAACGTCTGAAAACTTTTTACCAAATTAAAATATACTAAATTTAATACTTCAACAACTACAACTAGAACAGCTTTAAACCATAACTTTTAAACCAAATTACATTATAAAAAATGGTGTTATGAAATATTTAATATACACATAACTGACTTTAAGTAAAATAAATGCACATTAAAAGATTATCTGTCCAGTGACTGCATGCAGAGCCACTAATAATCTGGCCTGGCTGTAGTGTGTGTTTGTGTCAGGGTGGGGGTGTCTGTTGACTGTTACTATCAATGGCTCTGAACTGCTGCCCCGACACTGGCATGGAGACAAATCGAATTTTCACTGTGGCATCTCAACAAGACTGCCTCTTATTCAGTCTGGGACTGGGTCAGGGGTGGGTGAACGAGAATAAAGTTTTTACTCACACACTACACAGGCTGCATTCAAGACTAAATTACTCTTATTTGAGTCTTTTATGGTGCTACAAACATACAAATACAATTACTTCTGACTTTATTTTGTGAAAATGTAACATTATAATTGTTAAAGTAACTAACTACCTTAACATACTCTAATAACTCTTGTGTTTGCATTGCTAAAATCTGACTGAATTCTAACATGAAGTGTGAGATATAAAGGCTACAATACAGTGTGAGTCGACGGAGCACTGGGCCACGTGTTTATTTCTAATAGCAGGATCACATCCCCGTCCTATTTTTGGTGCAGCATTTATTCGAGTAATCTAACTCCCACAACAAAATACTGGATTACAGTACAAACAAGGTCAGCTTACTGTGAAATACTTTTCAAATTAACTAATTAACCTCAAGGATGACCATGCTACTGTATGGACACCTTGCTTCAAAATATCCTCTATTTGCCCTTAAAAACACTATGCAATGAACCATTTCATGTTATATACTGGAGGGGGGACTTGACTCTATGACATTTAAAAATAACCATGTGTCAACTCTTAAAAAGCTGTTGCTCAAAGCTAAAGTTGACTGTGGAAAAACTGCTCCAGTGGTCAGCAGGTGGATATTTTTTTCCCCACATAACTTCAGTCTAAACTGGTCACTTATGTCTATTTATATGCTTGCCCTGAGTATTTCTGTGGACATTGTCTCTCCCTGAATTCTTTCATTACAATGTGACAAATTGTTTCAACAGACTTCTCAAATAACTAACTAAGACCCAGAGATGATCATGGCGTGGTCATTACTACAGTCAAAAGACCATCTTCAGCACAAATGTTCCATCATCACAATACTATCATCTGTCATCCTTGTGTTACTCAGGCCACCATTTGTACTGATCTGCATAGATACAGTCTTTAAATGACAGGTCAATTTGTTTTATTCTGAGGTGTGGTGTTTATTTGAGAACGTGCAATGTGCATGCTCAACACAGCAGAGCATAGCATGGGATATGCCTTTGGGAGCTGAGGTATTAACACTTATTTCTAAGGTTAAGATGAGGTAGCCTTCCAGAGGCATGGGAGGGGCCTTGGGTCCTGCCCTGTCATCAAAGCCCTGTGAGGAAGAATGGCCACCAGACGCGCTCATCTTGAGGATGACCTTTCCTGTCCAATTTGTGGACATATTCTGAGTCAGCCAGTGGTACTGAGTTGCAGACATAGATTCTGTAAAGCCTGTCTAAAAGACAGCTGGGAGACACAAGGCGCTGAGGATTCACACTATTGTCCTCTGTGCTGGCGTCGTTCCTCCATGGATCATATAGTGGTGAGCAGTGTGCTGGAGAAGTCCTGTGAATCTTTCAAGCTGGACAGAAGCAAGTATGACCCAGAGGCTTGTAAGGAGCATGGAGAAAAGCTCCAACTGTTCTGTCTGGAGGACTTGGAGCCAATCTGTGGAGTGTGTGGGAAAGCAGCTGCACACATTGGGCACAGGCTCTATCCCATTGGGGAAGGTGCTCATGACTGTAAGGTAGGCAAGTTAAAATTACAGGCTTGGCAACCTCAATATTTCGTTATTTCACATCAGTGGCAGAATTTTCTTTTTTGAACTGCATATTTCCAGCATCATCTGTTTGGAAAACATGTTCCTCTGTTTCACCATTGCAGCTGTAATGAATGATGAAATATCTTCTGAAATATCTGTCACAGCGTTTGGATGCTGCATTTGATTTATGGCTATACAGACTCATACCTAAGGTCAAAAATACTGTCACAATTAAAATGGAAAGGTGATTCACCTCATTTGACAATTACAATTGATTAAAGTAACTGGGGAATTAGCAAATTTACAAATGAGATCTCAGTGGTTATTCATCATTTCATGAAAAAAAGAAATGGCAACTTCTACATGGACATCATTTTGAAAATAGATACTTTATTGTGTTTGTTTATTGTGTCTTTCATCAGTTCTGGTGTTTATTTTCTTTTTTCTATCTTTGTGTTCGTCTCTGCTTGATAAGCTCATATGTGTGAAGGTGTTTGGCAGAGTTCATTAACATTCTATTAATAGACTCATATTTTTGGTTTGCTGTTGCTGTTGGGGTCCTGAGAGGAATGAAACTCGACTCCCACAAGGTTTCTCTGACGCTACATTGATTTTGCTGAAGCCCTCCTTGGCTGTCTCTTGAGAATATTTTACCTTGAGTACCAATATGAGGTGAATCTATTGGTTGCCATGTGGTGTCCCCATCTTGATGAGGTCACATTAGCTTATGTTACCAGGACATTAAATCCTTTCCCATTGATCTGTCCCTTTAAGTTGTTGCAGCTGTATTGCATAGCTTTGCATATACAGGGAATGCTGTCATGGAGGAGTATATGGCAGCTGAAAGCCCCACATTGTGCTGACAGCATGGCCAGCTGCCAGACTGACCCTGTTTTCAAGTGTTGATGTCCTGTCACTGACTTTGCAGGAGGAACTGAAGAATGCGCTGCTGCCTTTGAAAGAGAAGTTGCAGGTGTACAAGAAGGCGAAAATGGTCTGTGAGGAAATGGGAGAACATGTCAAGGTACTATCATTTCCATCAGAACATCACATTACTTTGAACATGAACATGAGCCAATGTGCGGAAGCAGTGATAACCCGTCAATTATGTCTCTTTCCAGAATCAAGCTGAACATACCGAAACACAGATCAAAGAGGAATTTAAAGCCCTTCACGATTTCCTGAAAGAGCAGGAGGCTGCCAGGCTTTCTGATTTAAAGGCTGAGGAGGATCAGAAGAGTCTGATGATTAACCAGAGCATTGAGGAGATGAGTAATGAAATTATCTCTCTCTCCAATACTATCAGATTAGTGGAACAGGAGATGAGATCAGATGATGTCCCATTTCTTAAGGTAGATATGCCTGTTTCAAATAAACTGAATAAGAAATCTTAAACAGAAATTATATTAAATTCATATGCACATCACTTGGTGACAGATGTTCTCTCCAATTTTATTTTCAGAATTACAAGGAAACAATAAGGAGGTGTGTTAAGCTTCAAAGATCCAGCTAAGCTTCTTTTTAGGATAATTTAGCTTTCACAACTGTCAACAACTAACTCAAGTATCTTTTCAGAACCTGGCGAACTACCATTGATCCACAAATGATTTCTGATGCTCTGATTGATGTGGCAAAGCATTTGGGCTCCCTGAAATATAAAGTATGGGAGAAGATGAAGAGTATAATTAAATACAGTGAGTTCCCTGTACTATAACTACTTGCAATTTATTGTTCAGCCCTTTTCTGATGACATTAGTGACTACAGCCTTGTTTGTTTATTTCTTAAGATCCTGTGGTTCTGGACCCCAACACGGCAGCTAGCTGCTTTATCCTTTCAGAAGATCTCACCGTTGTGCAGAACTGTACCCAGATCTTCAAGCTGCCAGACAACCCAGAGCGCTTTGACATCAGTGCAGAGATGCTTGCAGCTGAGGGCTATTCCTCTGGACGCCACAGCTGGGATGTGGAGGTGAAGGACAACACCTACTGGGTGGTGGGAGTAGCAAGCGAGTCCATCAACAGGAAGGGCAAGCATGTACTGACGCCAGCAGAGGGATTCTGGTCTATAAGGTTTCGCAACGGAGAGCATAAGGCCTGCACGGCACCATGGGAGCCACTGAACATGACTAAGAAGCCAGAAGTTATAAGAGTAGTTTTGGACATGGACAGAGGCAAGGTGACCTTTTACGACCCTGGAGAGAGAACTCCTCTCTACACTTTCTTGGATGTCATCACACCTCGAGCCTTTCCCTACTTTTGCACTGCCTGCAAAGAACATCCACTGAAAGTCCTACCCACAAGAATATCCCTGTCAGTGGACCGCTAACTCATATTTGAGACATATTGTAAAGCATTGTATGAAAAGCCAATCAAAAAAATGAAGGGCTGCTCAAGCTTGTGAAGGTGTGATTTTTTTTCTTATAAAGGAGATGGAGAATTACACTTTATATTTTTTAATGAATGAAATGAAACAAACTTGTTTTAAAATATTCAATTTGAGTTACAACAAAAAATGTAGTCAGAGATCTGAAATTGTAAATAGCTTAACAATCTTTAAAATCTATATATTACGACAGTGATAACGCTTGTTACATTGAATGAGTGACTGTGTGACTCAGCTTTGCATGACACAAAATTTCTACCGTGATTTCCACAATCTGAGGAGCTTCTTTAAAAGAAAAGCATATAAAAACTGAATCACAGATATGAAATTTCATATAAGGCACATACAGTAACAAGTTTTGTGTATTTGCAAACCCATGCCACTATTATTCAAAGGGTCAGATATGACAAGTGTGATTAATTTTCCATTGAATTAAAAAAAACAAACAAAAGAAAACAAACCTCTATGGTTAGTGTTTGATCTAATTGCCACGTGTACTACATGTTGAAGTCTGGTCTTTCAGCCTCATCCAAACATAAACAGCAGCAACTCCATAGCTTCACACTCAAGTATTGCTTAAATCTACACAGATTTATTCTGGCAGCATATTTAAGAGATGGGTAGATACCCTGTAACAGAGTTTGATTTGCTACTACCCCTTGCTGTCCTAACCACATTACTGTCACATGTAACCTAATTCAAATGGTCTGTGGGAAATACCCACTCTATGTGCGGTGATGCTTGAGGCATTTTTGAGGTGTTCATTGAATAATTAAAAAGAAGTTATTAAAGGGAATAAATGCCCTCACATTATGTCCTCATATGTTACTCATACAATGTTAAAACATCATTTGTAACAATACTCTGCCTATGTAAGTAGTCCTCTCAACTTTGTTCCCTGAACGGTTAAAATCCAGGCAGTTCTTCCACCAAGACTGATTGATCCTACAACCAGCGTACGCATGGGTCATCCGCTCTCTACAGCTTCTGTTTGACCGCGGCACCACGATTGCCCTGCTGTGGCAGTGTCATAGAGACATTCTTCCATCTGCTATAGCATTGTACAGCTCCTCGTCGACACCCTCATAATGTGCAGCTCTTGTGTTCAAAAAGTAGATCTGGTCAGTGGTGAGACGTGGGTCGTATCCCTCTCTCTGCAGCCTGGTTTTTTGGATTTTAAATGTACCTATGTGGGGATATGGTTATACATAAAATGGATTTTATATTGATGGTTAGCATTTTTCTGAATACTGGAGATAAATGGATATTAGGACAGTTTACCTGTGGTGTCTACTTGTGGAGAGATTCGTAGAAACACAGGGCGAGCATATGGAGGAAGGGCTCGCTGGATTTTCTGGAAGAAACTGTTGCAGTCAAAACTCCCTGTGGTGTCCGCAATGGCAGCCATGCCTGCTTTGCCTTCCACACCTGGTATAACACGTGGGAATAAATGTTTATCAAGCAGTCAGTGCAGCTAAAAGCAATATGCATTAAAGAGGAATAGCAATTACTGTCCCAGTGTGATGTTTAAAGCAGTAAGTTAACATCACCTGGCACTGCCACACCATACACAGCCACATCAGTCTGACCCAAGAGACTGCTGAGGATACCCTCCACCTCAGTGGTGGAGACATTTTCTCCTCTCCAGCGAAATGTGTCTCCGCCACGGTCACGGAAGTACATGTAGCCCAGGTCGTCCATAACCAGCACATCACCTAGTGTAAAGCAAAATCTCTCGTCATGGTATTGCTAAATAATAACAATAATGACCTTTTCACTTTCAAGTTTTAGAATCAATAAATATACCTATTGTGTACTCTTTGTGCATTTTATGTATTTTGAGGAGACAAAAAAGATTAGTAACCTGATATATATGCAGAGTCATTTTTCTTAAAGACATTGTGAGCTATCTTCTTCCTTGTGGCATCCTGGTTAGCATACCCATCGAAACGCCGTAATGGGTCCTGCTGATTGATACGACCCACCAGAAGCCCTGGTTCCCCTGCGAGACATGAACAAGTCCAATCAAGCGCATGCAGATCACCACACACTTAGCAATTACACAATACATCTGGATATGTCATTTCTGTAGTATAAGTATTAGTTACCAGGTCGGCAAGGTACGCAGAGGCCCCGGCTGTCGCGTACCAGCTCCATGCTGTCCTCATCCACCCTCACCAGACGGATTGGGTAAACGTTAGGAAGAATGCGACTGTTGAATCCACAGGCGCCCACCTAGCAGGACAGAATTAGCTAAATCATAATCCAATTAACAATTTTCAACTGTGAAGACACACGAACACTGTGATTGCTGACCTTGCCATCCATGTTGGCAATACTACAGTTGCACTCAGTCGCTCCATAGAACTCTCCAATCTGTGCCACCTTAAAACGTTGAGTGAAGGCCTCCCACACACTGGGGCGCAACCCGTTCCCCACTGCCAGCCGAACTTTGTGGCCTTTCTCTGATGGCCGTACTGGCTGCGACAGGAGGTAACGACAGATTTCTCCGATATACTGTACCACCTACGGCAGGAAAGCAGTCGTGTTGTTGTGGCAGAGCTTGTTCGAATAAATTCTTTATGGATATTGATTCAATAAAATATGGCACTTCTCATTATTTTCCAAGCGTAGGCTCTTACAGTGCAGTTGTACTTAATGCAGTCTTCCCAGAAGCGGCTGGCAGAGAATTTCTTCTTCACTACCACAGTGAGGCCATGGATCAAACACTGACCAACTCCCATGATATTACCTGGCACGAAGAGAGAGCTAATCATTTATACAGACCTAAAGCAGAAAACTGTATTTATCAAGAGCTCGAGGGTACCAGCACTCACCTGCTGAGTGGTAGAGAGGCAGACAATCATAGATGATGTCATCAGGACGCATGCGGAAGGCAAAATACCCAAAAGCAGCGATTCTGTAGTAACTGGTGTTGAAACACAGAAGAGATTCGCAGATATTCATTGTTGGCTGTGCAATAACTCTAACAACTCTGAATAGTGATGCTCTTTTGTAACGAGTAACGTACCGACTGTGGACCACGATGGCAGCCTTGGGCAGCCCTGTAGTGCCGGAGGTGTAAATATAAAACAGACGGTCTGCAGAATAGAACACAAAAGAGAAAAAAATATTTCACACTGCCAGTTTAAGGTTCATGTAGTTGTCTTCACAGTATTTCAGTCACTGTCAGATTGCATCGGTGAATGCAGAGCATCATGGCAGGGAACATATAACTACTTTGATTCTGCCTCATATCTTTTGGGCTATAAAGACCTGTTGTTTGCTATATACGGTATATTTCAGTCTCACAAATTTAATTCTGACTTTCTATATGTACAGATTTATCAATGATTGGGGCATATGGTTTGTTATTCAGACAGCACACATCTCAAAAAGTCATTTATACCTACTCCAGACAGCTGCTCAGACATAAAATGTCAGTATCAGCCTCAAATTCAAAATAACTCATAACGCTCCAAGTTCTGCACAGTCAAGCATTCACCTCATCCCGCTTGAGTCAGATAATTACTGGGGAGCAATTTCACTTCTGAAACTAGACAGCAGAGTGAGAATAATGAATTACTGTGGGACATACACTTTGGGAATAGAATAGAGTAAAAAAAAACAAAAACAAAGAAACAATGATTATCAGCCAAGCACAGTATGAGGAAATAGTTTTAAGAGGGTGTTTAAAAGGAAGCTACTCATTAACATACAGATTAAGTTTTAAATAGGGTTGGTGCTCAGTGATTGATAGGGTACTTACCGTTCATGCCTTTGGCAGGAACACAAGGAGGAGGGGGATGTTTAGGTGCAGAGGCTAAAAGTGCGTCCAAAGATTGAGCACCCAGAGAGGCCAGAAGTTCTGCACTGAGGTCTCCTGTACAGAGCCGTGCCATGGACTGGCTGAAGGAGGAACTGACCTCCAACATGGCTGATATTCAGTAAGAGGAAGAAAAGGGAGATGGGCAAAGAGGAAACCATTCAAGTTAGTTCAGGACAGTAGTTTGAATAAACATGTTGAAACTTTGTGACTTTTCTTATGAAACTTACCGGTAAACGCAATTATGTTTAATTGTAAGTATTTATAATAACAATAAATTTACACATCAAACCTGTATGATGACAATAACACAAAAGCAGAGACAACTTGAATTTTGAGGAATTAAAGGAATGCTCAAATAATAAAAACACTACTAAGAATGAAATACAGTTTACTCACACATAAATAATCTGATAGAACACCACAGGTGCTTGTATTGCAATCAGTGAATCAAGATATTTAAATGTTAACAAACTTTAAAAAGAGGAATGGAAGGAGTTTTGCATGCAGTGTGATAACTGGAAACATGTCCCCACCACATGACGTGTTAGAGACACAGTGATTGTCACAGTTTACGCTTCATGCACACAAAAAGGATATCAAAGTGTGACACCACAGGAAGAACCCACCTCACATGACATCACACACACAAAATTGAAATTTGTTCGCTTGCAGTGACAACTAAAGCATGTAATAATGACAGTAAATTTGTGCATAAGAGGTAAGATATCCTCCTGTAAAACAGCATTTAAGAATGTAGCCTTCCCCTTAATAGAAAAGTCAAACCTAAATGCAGATTTAGCTTTTCCTACCTTGTTTAACACTTTCTTACCATCTGCAAGCTCTGCTCCGAACACAATAGCCCGTGACCCTGACACCCCGACACAGTGCAGGAGAGAATCGTTGCGGAGGTTGAAGTTGATGAGAGCAGCTTCCACCCCAACCTTGGCCAAGCCAAGCCAAAGTGCCACCTGCAACGGCCTGCTTTCCATGAAGAGGGCCACCACATCCCCCGAGACCCATCCCTGACCTCTCGCCCAGTGGCCCACTGCATTGGACAGCTCGTCCAGCTGCGTGAAGGTCCATGTTTCCCCTGTGGCCTCATAGATGAGCGCTGGTTTGTTTGGATGAAGTTTTACTGTCTGGGCGAATATGGAAGGAATGTTGCCTCCATTGCGCATGTAGCGCCACAAAGCCAGCTTCACCCTCAGCAGCACATACAGACCACTGGTGGGTGGTCGAGGGAGAAAACAAGGGCAAAGCAAAGAGTTGAGGAAAGATTCAGACCCACAAGCATGATCCTTAGAACTGTATTTAGACACATTTAACTTACTTTAGGTCTCGCTTGGCTGTGCGCGCTGCAATGTAGAAGTACTTCCAGCTCCTTGTGCCCAGATACACCCCAAGGCCTGCTGCCAGACTCCAGGACCAGGACACCCCGAAGAGACGCAACAGTCCCATGGACCCCAGAGAGGCTGAGACACTTGCTGCATTGTGCATTCTTGTCAGGCGGGGGGATAGAGAAAAGAAAGGCTTTTAGGATAGCATAGGCATTAGCTGAACCCAACAGGGGATCCACTCAGGACGTTGTGTTACAGCCTGGTACACATATAGCGGAAACTTTTAAAAAATTAATTAAATAAATGAATAAATAAATTTAAAAAATGATTAAGTTGTCACACATATCAAGTGGCTCACATTTACATACAAACAACAAACAGGCATCACTTTAGGTAAAATAAAATACCAAAGTTAACTTAGGCTCGACATGTATGCAAACAACTTACCTACGAGTCAACAGACTGAGGCGACGTCACCTTTCACCCGATAACCTCACCGGTCGGAGTAACTTGCTGGTTAGTTACTTTAGCGGTAACTACGGAGGATTCAAATCGTTCCCCGGATCTCGTAAGCGTCGACAAAGATGTTTGGTGTTGTTTTAAGGAAACTGGTAGTTTGGAAGTGTCACAACAGTTTTGCAATTCCCTGCGCGTCGGCGCGGCTGTAGCCCAGTGAAGCAGGCTAGTACATACTTTCCATTCAGTCGATATTTGGAAATGTGTCAGACGTCCGTGAGCGAGTCCCGGAGGCTGGTGTCTACGGGGGACAGTTCATAGTTTGTGTCCCACATTCAAAAGTGACCGAAATGTGAATGAGTGCGGTCAAATGCAGAGTGAATCAGGCTATTTTCTGTACTCCATGTTGAATAGACTCATTGCAGAGTAAGTACCGCCCACCACGGGTTAGAGCTTACCCGAGCAGCTCAGCCATTGGTCCAACTCGCTGTTTGTCGAACTTTTCTCAATTTTGATTGGCCAGTATTAACCCCGCCCAATTGCCTAACCACTAGTTTTGCAGGTGGCTGCTATTGATAGTAGCACCGGCTCAGACTACTAACGAAATGTTGTGAAAGTCTTTCTCCATCCTTTTTTCACACTGCTGCGTTGTGGACCCTTGAATGTGAGCCTGATTGTGTACTGGTGAAAATAACACAACTAAGCAGGCGTTCTTACTTTTTTTTCATCAACACACTCATGGGGAGAAATCATTTATTTCAGTCCAGGGGAGAAAAAAAATTAAGAGCAACATAGTTATTGCATACTGAAGGCCTGCCTGTGTGCGTCTGCACAGGAGCTATTTGCTCTCTCTGTGGCTCTCTGTGAGTAGAGAGCACTGCAAACTCTGACAAGCACTGCCCTCCTCAGTAAGATGTAAACCCAAGGGTCCAAGATCTGATTCCAGGACGCCATCCGCAAGCCCAGAAGAATGGACCCATCCTCTTCTTGATTTTGGTTGAACTGAATCAGGAGAATGTGGATCTATAATGTAGGAGAGGCAGAGAAAGGCTCATGCGGTGTACTGTGTCATCCACATTATTCTTAAAAATACCTGACCAAGAAATATGAAAATGGAAGTTTATGAAAGCTAAATGAGGAGTACTCACAAGAAAAGGGCTCCAGCACACACAGGAAACCACAGTGATCACTGCCAGTTGCACCATCATCTCTATGTCCAATGAACAAAACGAAGAGGAAGAAGACGTAGACGATGCATGATGAGGACGGCGAGCTACTGAATTGGTATTAACATTATGGGACTTTCTTCTGGCCTGTAGCAATGCTAGACCACTTAGGATGTTGCAGAGTAGGGAAAGAGTAAGTGCAGTGAGGCCCAGACATGTGAAGGCCAGAACCAGATTACTGTCAGCTGTAGACTGTGGACCATGGATAGGCAAGAAACACCATGTCCCAGGAAACTGCGTAGTGTAACTCCCCACAGCAAATAAAGGTAGAACTGCCAACAAAAGTGCAATAGAGGGCAGAAAACACACAACTCTGCGTGCATGAACCAATGTGATGGTGGCGGCGTGGAAGAAGGGCTTGGTGATGGCCACGCAGCGTTCCACTGCCATGGCACAACTCAGCAGCAAAGGGCACAAGCCAAAAAACACCATGCTTGCCCCAAAGATGTGACAGAATTCCTTGGTGGGCTTCTCAATTCGTGATTTATACCTCTGATTGATGTGCAGATACAAAGCAAAGGCGCCTGGGATAACATGCCCTACTAGGTCAGCCAAAAGCAAAGCCACAGTTAGAAACAGAAATGGTGCTTTGGATTGGCGGCGGAATCGAACACTTGAATTAGCCAGGATGCCCAGAGCTGTGAGGTTGGAGATAGCGCCAAATACCATAGTGAAACAGGACATCTCTACATTTGAAAATTTGATGGGTGGCCATGTGCTGCTATTTAGCCAGGGACTTGGCTGTTCAGAGGAGTTGACCTTCAGGTCCTGGAGGAGGATGGATGGTGTAGAAGAAGTGGACAATGAAGTCACAAGCATAGACTGTGCCCTCGTCTTCAGTGCCATCTACAGAGGATTACAAAAATTAAAATACATTTATCAGTTAAAACAGAGCCACAATGTGTTCATTTTTGGCTTCTGTTTTTATGTCATCTGTCCTGCTGTCTAAAAGGTGTTTCAAGTAATTCATGTACAGCAGGACAACAGAGAAGTCTTAAATGCAAATTGTGCACTAATGAATGCCATGATACATGCTTCACTACGCCACTCAAGGACTGATTACAACAAGTGGTCTGCCAAGGACACTCTGGATTCAGACTTTAATTAGAGGAGCTAATACTGCCCAGACAATAACGAGGAGGAGAGGATTTTTCTAGTGTTTTTAAGTCTCCATCTATAATGCAAGCACGGAGACATGCTGGCTAGGAATAAATAAATAGATGCATTTTCATAAATGGAAAAGATCAAATTGTCTGTTAATGGGAAATGCATTTGAAAAATTAGCATCCAGCAACACATTTATTGGAGTCTGTATATTTTAAGGACTGTGCAAGGTGTTTGTTGGCCTGTTTCACAAAATGTTCTTTTTCTCAACCCATTTCTTT
>JAOXYL010000045.1:8142327-8155572 GCA_028564955.1 Terapon puta
TATAAACGACACAGAATCATAGGCTTACCAGAAATAAAAACCTTAAAATATAAGACAAATTATCAGCATCAGAAAACATTAGACCATTGGGTTTAGTTGTTGCTTGTTGTTTGCCAGGTTTTAAAAGACTATCAATATATTTTGGGAATGATATCAAGCCCCAATTGTGCGCTTTCTAATTCTTGTGGCTTTGGTTACTTTCTGTGGTTCCAACAAAACTCTTTCACTTTCCAGGCTTTTAAGCTGCTATGTCTTGGTAAGAACATGCCTCAAAGCAGCACAGAATTAGCTCAAGTGAGTGCCAAAACAAAATGGCGTGTTGCTGCTCATTGTGAAGGTTTTGTCATGTTGAAATTGCATTATCTAGTGGAGAAAGGTGGGTATTACACCATCAACAAATAAGTCATTTCTGTCAAATGTTGGAAACGTTGTAAGTTATGTCATCTATTTATTTTTATTCTATTCTTTGCTGTAAAAACCGGAGTCAAATTCCTTGTATGTGTGCACATACCTGGCCAATAAAACTGATTCTGATTCTGATATCGGGCCTTATACAGACTAAATAAACTCCCCAAGCAAACAATGTGGAATGAAAGCACCCTTGCCCACGCTTGATTCTTTACAGTTTGCAATTCATAAATTATTAACAGCCACTAAGAAGTGGGTGCATTCTATGTTGAGATGATTGAAATAAATGGCAGTATTTTGTTGCAATAAGCACAGCTACATATTACAACAAAACATTGCTACAGCAAGTTTTAAGAAGTACAAGACTGAAAGAATTGGCAACCCTGATTCAAATCTCTAGTGAAATGCACCTCCCCCCTCCTTTTTTTAAAAACACTCATAAGCTATAGCTATCGATGCAATATTGCATCCACTGTGTCTGGGGCGATGTTTGTGTTTGTTTACCTTAAAAAAAATAATAATTTGAAAATTCTTCTGAGGTGCAGATTAGGGGAGGCAGTTTCTCAGTAGAGACTGTAATGGGTGTAAGATGATTTTCAGTGTTGAGAATTATTCTTATCAGGTGCAATGTGGAACAACAATTTACCTCCTGTTATTGGGTTTGAAATTAGGGTGGATCCACCAACTCAGCACATTCAGCAAGTTTAAGGAAAACTCCCGAAGATGCTGATTTAAGCGTTTTGAACACGACGTTGGTTTACATGTACAGTAGAGCTGGAGGGCTGCTCCAGGGCACATAATCAAACCATGTTTTATGTTAACAGAGAAATACATGCATTACAATAACCCCCCTAGTCCAACAGCCGAAAATCTGTTTTAATCATATTAGACTGGAATATTAGATGCCTCCTACAGGCTCCTACACAGTCTATATATGACCTATGGCCTGTGTAATCACTTAGCCTACATGTTAATGTTAATCGCCTTATTATTGACAATTTCCTTCATTGCAGACACCGTGAAGTCTGCATCTCTGGTTCATGACAACATTATCAATCCCTGACCACTGATCTCACTAACGTCTGTGTCCTTCACACTTCTTCCTTCCACTGTATCTGTGCATACTGGATAGTTTAGACTCAGGAGGAGGAGACTCCCTGGAAGAGATAAATGTCCCAAATGCGCTCGTTCATTGGTGTCGCTGAAGCTGCCTGCCTTGGAGTTAGCCAATAGTGCAAAAATACACAAAATGGATAATGTAACTGTGAATGAAAGTCACAAATTGTGCACTTGATCACTTGAAATTAAACATACCCAGCACTGCTGGCTGCTAACCTGCTCATGGTGGAAACCTCCAGGTGACCTCTGATGTCGCTGAGGAAATTTTACGTTCAGTGAGGTGTGTGAGGCGCCATTCAGTGCGACCAGAGACGTTGAGTAAGCAGGGTATATTTAATGTTGAGAAAATTAAAAAAAAAAAAAAAAAACCCAACAAAACAGACAGTGGAGGACTGTGGTGCACACAGACAAAGGTGAGCACAGCAACAAACCTGACGATATATTAATCACTCTACAACAGCCGCCGTTGCATAGCAACACTGTGTTGTGTGTGCGAGTGTGTGTGCGAGTGTTTGTGTGTCTGCAGTGTTTGTTGAATAAAGATTGTGCAGGCTCTCTTTTTCACTGCATTATTCAGCTCTTAATTCTATAAGCTGTCTGTTGCTTATTAGCTGAGTGCTTGTTGCACCTTCCTAGTGTCGATATACTTTTTATTTCTGGTCATTTTTGCTGAAGTGTCTTGAATGTTTTCCTCTTCTAGTTAATAGTAGTTGAAAGTACACTGACATGTGGATACACTTTGCTTTGTAACCCAAAAGTAAGCCTTCATTTTCATAGATTTATCTTATGCATTAGAATGTAAGTACTAATTATCCTTCATTTGTATTTAACCACTTAGTGTTAGGCCTTTTCAACTGTCTTTTTAATGTGCACTTCTGCATGTCAAGATTCAACATTAAAGACTGTCATTTCCCTGCTGATAGAGAGCTGTGCACTGTGGCAGATGCCCTTTTAATTCCCCACAGAAAGATTGAACTGGACTCGTCTAATTTGCTCCAAAGCTCACGGCCACCCTCTCACAAATGGATGTGCATGAATTTTGAATCATCTTCCAGTGCAACCTGGACTGAATAATCAGTTTGGCTGGCCCACGAATTAGAGACACGACGCAGATATTATCCTGCTCTGCCGCGCTATTATCAGGGCTGCCAAGGAGAGGTTGTCTTTTGTCACTCACAAAAAACATGTCATGTCTGCTGCATCATCATCATGGATGGAATATATACAGCAAAATAGAGTAAGTATACTGTTAGGACATAGATCCATATGCACTCCTACAGACCCCTCCAGGTCTGTGTATTTAAATAAAGGCTCACAATGCTGGGCCACAAAATTTACTTCATCCACTACTGACTACTGTATATCACAGAGAGGCAGCATGGGTACACTGAGATCTGAGGTTACAGGTGGTCCCTGAGGTGCTCAGGCCTCCAAGAGAAAACTATGGAAAAGTTAGTCTCCGGTGAAGCTTTTATCAGCATGGATTACTTCTCCTTGCCTCAGGCTCTGGCCAAACACCTCACATACTTGGACTCTCCTAAAGAATGCATGCTATAGGTATAACTAAATAAGAAAACACAAGGGCAGGAGACAGACTCATATGGATCTGTTCTAGTGATACTGTGGAGGAGAAATTTAGCAAGATATCCACCTCCACCTGGAGCAATACATCTACTTTTTTTTCTTATAGCAAAACCATCTTTATATAAGGTCAAAATCCTTCAGTCAGTTTGGTTAATTTTGTTTTAAATTTTCGAAACAAATTCTCTGCCTCCTTCCCAACAGTCTATACTGATGTGAGCTATTCATAAAACGTCTATGAATATCAGTAAGTTTCAATGTTTCTTGCAGATTTTAGAGTACTGCCGTCTGGGCCAGTGCATTATGTTTGGACATATCAGTAATCATGTTAATGGCCACATTCTTAGACAATATAACAGCCCCATTAAAGCTGTCAAATCCTACTTCTGCACCGAAAGCTATGCGTAATGCAGAGTTTATTGCATTACATTATATTTGTGAAAATGTTTTATGAAATATTGTTTACTAAAGTCTTTGAGGCTATTAGCTAGATTAACTTGGAGAAATGTTTTCTTTATGAGGTCCATTTTATGCACAGTGGTTGAGGGATGGTAGTTTAAGGCTTTTAATGGTTAATAATGAGGCTATTTACTGAGCCAACTGAATACTGTAACCACTGTGTGTTAGTAGAATAGTGGTTCTCAATAGAGGCCAGAGCCTTTAAAGAAATTGTTGTTTGAAGTTGCAAGATTCTTTGTGAAGTATGGAGGAGATTACCGCAAATTAATTACATTCATGTGATTATGATGTTATTACGGTCATATTACTGGTCATCATCTATGTGAATAACTATTGTATATGAAGCCAGACTGAACCACTCACAGATGCACACTACAGAGCGCTGATGTCTGTGGCTAATGTGGATTTAAGCATTCACTACTGTCAGCATCACGGCTGAGATAGCCCATTTGTCTTAAAGTGAGCCCCTCCAGACCCATTCAACAACACTAAGTTAATAATCATAGACTGATGTGCTTCATATTGTATGAAACACGTTTGAACTTGATTATGCTATCATTTGATTGCAAGTGTTTACCGTATAAATGTAAATGTGTTTTCGCTTTTTGACGAGCATGAATAAACAAAAAGCTGCAGGGCTGCTCAAGGGCTAAGTGATCAAACCCTTATACATAATAACATTAGGATAATTGCATTGCACCATCCACAGTAGTGTTCATAACTTCATACCATTAGTTGTGTCCGCGCATGCATGTGAATAGGGAATATCACAGAGTTGCACTCGTAGGTCTTTTAAAAGTCACGAGTGCAAAAGTGTTTGGATCCACTAGAGTGCTTAGGCAAAATTTTCTGCTTACGGTATAAAAATTGAAGTGCTTAGGCAATACAGTTGAGTAGGAAAGTCAAAGTCAAAATGGCTAAAAGGTGGATTTATCCAGAACTATATGCCAAAGACTTATGACCCACTTTATTGGACCATTTGTTTATTTTAATTATCGCAAACCAACAAGTTTTAAGGTTATGTGTGAATCTTTGTCTTTATTCTGTTTTTCTGTCCTGGCACAAAACCTACAGTATTATCAAAACAACAACAAAAAAGTGTTTACACACTCACAATTAGTGTGAGCACACTATTGTAGTTGTATTAGTTGCACTTCCAAATCCCAGACCAGAGTTTGGAAGCTGCGTGTGCAATCTGTTGGCGAAAGCATTTTAAAATTCCTTTGAACTCACTTCTGAGAGGCGAAGATTTGTTGATGTTCTTATGCTTTGTACATTTGTCTCTATTGTTCCAACTGCTATTCAAGCACTGCATGTATACACATTTGTCTGTGCAGGATTTATAAAGAATAATTCATTTCGACATCAACGCTTGACAGTGCTGCTTTCGGAGTTGCCTCACAGAACAACAATAGCACAATACTAAGTCTCATCAGTGTGTTTTATCTGAGCAGAGTGCACTGGTACGTTAGTCATATGATAACAGCTGACATGTTTGGCAACACTAAAATAATTCTTTGGCTGTAAACTCTTCACGTCCAAGATCCAGTTCAGCCTCTGAGCTGGGAAAAGTAATAGAACTTCAGAGTTTATCAGTCTTGCTCAAAATCACGCTCTGCATTCCAGTTTAGCTTCAATCAGGGCTGAGTTTTGAGTTGTCAGAGAGTTCCTGCTGTAAATGACAACCTGGAGATAAAGCAGGAGTCGGTCAAGTGGCTGCAAGCAGTAGGGGAGGGCGTGAGGCTTGTTGTGCTTGTGCTCAACCAGCAGGATGCACTGCAGCCCCATCACGCACCAGCTTTAATGTCAGGAGGACTATCAATATGAAAAAAACACCATTTCACTGAGTCTGAGATGAATATTTATGTATGTGGGAAAATGAATACCATTTTTCACATAAATGAATATCTGCGCTCAAATTAGAGGTTGGAGAAATGGCTGAGATTATCTTGTTGCTTAATGCTTAATTGAAGCCAGCTTCTAATTAGCTTGGCTATTATCATCCAACTCAGGAACAATTCCAGATTTCTAAAACTTTTCAACATGGTGAGAATAGAAATTGGCCCCTAGAAATAAATTTAAAGCTCTTACATTATGAAGAATTCTAATCTGTGTCCTCTTGTCACAGCGTCACCCACTGTGACCTCTTTTTAATTCTCATCCTGCTCAACATTAATTTAGCTAAGAGCAAAATCTCTGAATTAATGTGCCTTCATTTCTTTTTCTTACTGTGTCACCCTCATTACATGCTATGTAAGTGCTGGGTGTCTTACCTCTCACAAGGAAAATGGAAGTTCGCTATGTCTGCAGCAAATTTTCCTCACTGTCATTCTGAACACTGTGCTGGCTGAGACAAATGACACAGCGTTTGCTGTACAAAATGGAGTTGTGCATTGAGTGTTGGGGCCCTGAATAGATCCCCGTGGTTTTCATAAGAGTATAATTCCTCTGCTTGTGTCTGCACTGCAGGCTGGTGGCAGCTCTGATTGTGGCCATACTGCGCAGCTGCCAGTGTGAATGAATTGTTCCAAAGTGATGTCCTGCACAAAGAGCTTACCTGGGAACAAAGCGCGACAGATTTTGTTGCACTGCAAATGCGCCAGGAATTCTGCCTCTGGACCACAGACGCTGGCACACCTGCAAGGTGTTTTCTGGCAGGTCTGACGTCCACATGCAGCAGGAGCGGAGCTGGTGTTGATTGATAATGTCTGACCTGTGAGCGATCAACATTCACCTTCTCACCCTCCAACCCTCTAATACAGTGTATTATAAACGCCTGTCAGCCAGCAGCTCCCATTCTGTCGCCTCCTTTGCCTCCACTCTCTCTTTTTCCACCTCCCTTTGAATTATTGAGCTCTTTCTTTCAAGGGGACCAGTTCCTCTCATCAGATGTGTAGGCCATCAAGCTTGCTTCACCGCTCCTTCACCCGTGGCTGCAGCCGCCCCCATGTTGCCTCATGACATTGAGGAAATCACTCACATGTCCCTCACTTACTTCTGACTCACTCCACCACTTGCTCTCTTTCAATCTTTTTTCAAGCTCCCACCCCTCCTAACCCCTTCTTTAAATCGCTCCCTCTTGCCTTCACAAGTTCTATACCTCTTTTTCTGCAATGTTCCTCCCCCTCTTTCCCCCAACACAACCTCGCTTCTCCCCCACCTTCTCCCTCCTTCCTTTGCTCTGTTTTTCTGTAATGTCACGGCCCACTGCTGGGTGTCACTGAGTTGATGGAGGGAAAAAATGGAGGACTGAGGCAAGGGAGGGGCTTGACAGGAGTGTGTGCGTGCGTGGACGTGTCTGTATGAGAGACAGGGAGAGGGAGAGAGAGACAGACAGAGAGGCAGAGCGACAGACATTATGCCTGCGGGTGTGTCTTGTGTAAAATGCTTCATTCTGGTGAAAACACACTTGGCAGTTAGCATGCCATCGTTGCAATAAAGCCATACAGCCTGGTGCTTGTGAGTCCTCTAATGTTGTTCCATTATAGTCTCCCAGGAGACCTCTTTCTGTACATACACAGACTGTACTCAGTTTCCACCATCTTATGCAGTCTTGTGCCACCTGAAGCCAAGTGCATTGTCTGGGATTGACATATGTGCATTGAAAAAAATCAGCATACTGATTAAACTGTTTGTAATATGGCGATCCATGTTTAGCTTGCAGATGACTGCTAAATCACAGCGTCTATCTGACTGTGGAAGGGGAGCACAGCGCTCTTTGTAGAAAGAAAGAGACCAATGAGTCCTTTATTCTCTGCTCTGTTGTTGTGAGTTCATTTTGCGCCACAGAAAGCACCGAAGCGAACCGTAAGGATCCCTTTTAAAAGCTATGGTGGCGGCGCATGTGATCTAAAACCTAATCAGGGAGACATTTCAGCTTGGTGCAATTGCAACATTATGAGAGTCGATAAGACCTCACTGTTTAATACAATGATTTTCACGTGTCATCTCTCTTTATCGCTCAGGTCAGTCAATAGAATTGATTCAATCAACAGCACAGCACAAAACACAAACTGGAAAAAAAGAGAAAGAAAGAAATCACCCATTCAGTGGCAAACACAATCCGCACTGACAGTAGCAAACATCTCAACCCCACAATGCACTAACACACACACACACACATACCCACACAATTACTAAACAGGGATTTGGGGATTGAGGGTTTGGAGGTGTTTATGTGCGTAGGATTTGGACTGTGAATTTGGTAGTGAATTCTGTTTGAGGAAAAGACAGATGTGTGCTCAGCCACCAAGACAGTAAATTCAGAGGGAAGTGCTTTTGGAAAGCCCCCCACAGCTATTCAAACAGATTAACGGCAACAAGCATCCAAACAAAGCACAATAAAACACTGACAGTGGACAACCGCCAACTGACCAATGGCAATGATTGATTTATGGTTTATGGGATGTGTGCCGTGTATGGCAAGTTAGGAGGTTTGCAAGTGAAAAAGAAGGCCAGTACTTTGTGGGTGTGTTTTTTCTTTGTGTGTGTAGGATTAGGGTTGAGAGAGGTCTCTGGCATGAGTGGGTGGTAAAAATGCCCCAACTCCTGTGATACGTGATGATCTGAGGAGGAAGTGGGAAGTGGCTGATCCGGTCCATGTTATTAGTTGAGCTCTGTTAGACCATGTAATAGCCTCACAGCGCAACAGGGAGTCGCTGTTCCAAGAGTCGACTCTGCCCAGTATGACATCCTGATATGGAAGATATTCGTAACAGCACTACAGCAGAACTCGCTGGATGGCTGTGTACAGGTGTGTGTGTGTGTGTGTGTGTGTGTGTGTGTGGCGAGCTCCTCAGAGTGTTTGCATAAGTGCTGATTCTGCTCTTCCAAACCCTTCAACTCTGCATTTTTTCACAGACTTCCCCCCCCTCTGCTGTGCCCTCATCTCCTCTCCCCTCTTCATCGCCACACAGCTTGCCTCCTCACCCTTTGCCTCGATTCGTCACACATACCTTTTCATTACCCCTTCCAACCCTGGCAAAAGAAAAAAAAAACAGAAAAGAAGCCTTCCACCACCTCCTCTTTTCACAGAGTTGCAAACAACATGAGGTAGCGAGCATCAAGCAATATCATACTCTGGAAAAGTGAGAACTTGACATTTATGAGACAGCTATGAACCTTGGTGATGGTGAAGGGAACAAGAGTACGCGGTGTGATAGAGTACAGTGTGAGAGTGGAAGCAGGCGATAAGAGAGAGGGGACATCATCTAAGAGCCAAGTAGAAGGCAATTACTCAGGATGGGAAAAAGCGCGTTAAGAGGGGATACAGATTCTCGTGGCAAAAAAAAGCCATACACCTCTGGTCTACATGATCAAGTGTGACTTGAGGAGAAAATTGTTCCCTATTCTGTGAGAAAAGTAAAAAAAAATGCAGGCAGATTGTGCTTATGAGTCACTCCAGGTCTGACCTGGAGCTCAGGAGAATGTTGATCTTATTTCTCTGTAGGGCACCTCACCTGTTTCCCGTACTTCAGATAACAAGAGGTTGCCAAGTAGCAGAGAAGCATTATCACTTTTGAAGATTACACTAGGAAATATCTACCGGCGGATCTTAAAAAGGAGCTGTGTGCAGTTTAATCACAGGCACTTAAAACTTGCCACTGTGCTGGTCTTTCAACTTTTCCAATTGCTGTACTGGAGAGACAATTTTGTAATGATACAAACACAAAGAAGCTTAGATACACATCGGGGCATAAACACACACACACACACACACACACACACACACACACACACACACACACACACACACACAATCTACATTCCACAGTGTGTGCATGCTCATGCAACCATACAGCATATTTAGCTAAGTAATAAAGCAGCATTGTTTAAAGAGAGAAAATACAGCAAATGAATCAATATACAGCCCCCATGCCAGGGCATTTTATGTGGCATCTGTTTTCCATTCCTGTGCTCGGCACAAAGAGCTGGCCGGGTGCCTCGGCACTGTGGCCAATCTCTCTCAGCCAGGGTTGAGGTATGCAATCTGCATTGGGCTTCATCTCATTCGAGCTCGCAACAGCCTGGCTGAACATGTCTTTGTCTTTTCCCAGGAGTTTGGATGTATATCTATCAGAACGGATGCAGAACAAAGTGAAAAAACAACTGTTTTCAACTGCTTTGCAGGAGCGCTGTAATGCACTTTACAGTTATTTGGTGCATGGTATAATTTCTCCTGTCCTCTTTTGCCAACATTATACTTCCTCTCTGTGGTTCAGATCCATAGCACTTCTTCTCTCCCGTTTCTTTGCTTGCCTGCATCCCTCTCTCCTTTTTTCCTGAGAATATTTGTCTGCCATCCCTCTTGTTTCTCTCTCTTTTCCTCAGTCTTAGCTATTGTAGTACCACTGGGATCTAATTAAGCCACTAACTTCAAATAAATAAAACATAGTGGAGAGACAAAATGAGGGATCTATATATTATAAAAAAAAACCTGTATTGTAATGAATTTCCCCTTTCCCTGTTTTGACACCTTTCTCCCCTCTCTTCCCTCTCTTCCCTGTCTTTGTCTCGCTGGCTGCCTCTGTCAATTCAATTAATTTCAAACAGGCTTTATTGGCATGACTGAGGCATTTTGATGGTGCCAAAGCTTTACAAAAAAAAGAGGAAAAAACATGCTGCATTATATCTGCCTCTCCATGTCTTCCTCGCTTCGCATCCCCACTCTCTCCCTGCCAGCATGCAATCACTGCAGCCAGCAGAAAGTGCAAACCATCTCCCCCCTCCATGCCTCCATCTTCCTCGGCTCCTCCTCTGTTTCAATACCTTTTCCTCTATTGTTCACCTGGAAAAGAAACTCAACCAGAAACATACATACTCTATTTGTCTTTCCCATTTGAGATGAAAAGATGCCAGTATGGATGGATTGGAGGCTATAGTGTCTACGCCTTTGTTTGTTTCTCCTCTTTGCTCTTCACTATTCCCCTTCTTTCCCCCTTTGGACTCCTCTCTCTCTCCTTGTTTGTCCAGTGTGTGTGCGCTCTGTAGCAGGTCTGGGTATGTTACCATCTTCTGCAGGGCTTCAGCTCAGCATTTGTGGCTGGATTATTTTTGTCCTGGGGTGTAGAGAGCGGTGAAGCTGGTCCAGGAGTTCCTTTCAAACACATGTAGAGGCCGGCGTAGGGAGGGTTGACCTGCGGTTGCAAGGGTCGGCTTTGTTACACACGGATGAACTGGGAATGGACTGGGCCGGGGCAGAGGGGTGGGTTATGGAGACAAGACGAGCATCCTGGGAAAATATCTTATTATTTTAATCGATCAACCTCAGAGGGTGAGTATCACCAAAGATCTGCCAGCGGAGTGACTAGTGCTTGGTGCTCCAAGGACTTCCACTGAGATCAAGAAACTGCCGATGTCGATTGAGGAAAGGAAGAGGGAGAGAGAGAGGAAACAGAGCGATGGGGGAAAGCCAAAGAGAATAAATAGAAGGATAAAAGAAATCTTGATTTTGTCTGAGAGAGTATTGATTTTTTCCTCTGGGTTGGCCATGTGCGCACAGCCTGTTATTAGTTTAGAAACAAAAAAAGTGGAATGTGGAGAGAGTTGGCGAGTTTGTGTATGTGTGTGTCTATGCGTGTGTGCTCCCCCTGGCTGCATTGTTTGCATGTGTTTCTGTTCTGCGTGAGAGTTTATGATGCCAGAGTAGAATCACGTGTGTATGAAGTGTGTGGGTTTGTGCAATGTGTGTGTGTACAGAGGCCTGGCTATTTGACTGGTGTATGGGCCCGCGCGGTTTGGAGCCCCTGGCTGGTTGGAGATGTTGGGATTAGGGGGAGATTATAGCGGTGATTACACAATGTCTTCGCTCTAATGATCCCAACTGTTTGTTCATCTTATCAGCCGCGCTGCACTGGATTCCACGACTGCCGCTGATGAGAGATAACACACGCATTACTCCCGTACACCCCACCCTGCAGTCCCCCAACTCCAAAAACCCCACCAAGCTGGTCAGAAAGAGGAGTGACCCGGGCAGAGTGGGCAAACAAACCCTCAGGGAAAGAGTGAAAGAGAGAGAGAGATGGACATGTATTGTAGGAAATTCATAGATGGGGAGGGTGACTCACAGGGCTGACCTCTCGAGTCCACAGAAGCATTAGCCAGAGTGCTCATTGTTCACTGAGACAATACACTGACCCCCCGGAGAGCCCTCGGTCTGCAGTGCAATGTACCCGCAGAGCCGCAGCATATTACAGAGGGAGCAGTGGGTGGAAGCAGCGATAAGGTGTCCAATGTGCTCTGGTACACTATGTGGTGTGGTTGTACATTTTCAGGCTGTTGGGGAGAAGTATGAGGTTATTAGTGTGTGTGTATGTGTGTGTGTGTGTGTGTGTGTGGTTTGTACACATTTCTCGTAAAGGGAAAAGGTTGTAGTTGGTTCCAGTCAGTGCGGTGGACTATGAAATAAAGGAGAGCGTATGACGATGGGTGTGTGTTTTTAATAAAGTAAGGATGCGCAGATTTGTGTGCTTAAGTGTGTTTGCCTAAATATGACTGTGTGCGTGAGAGAATACAGTATATGTGTGTATCAGCATGTGTGTGTGCACTTCTCTCTATGCCTGCATGCCACTCTGATCTCCCCATTACAAGGTCGATTAAGCCACTAATCCCCAAAATACACGCGTCCAACAGCACGACACTGGAAAAAAAATTCTCTCCCAAGGAAAAAAATGGCTGAATCTTCCCTTCCCTGTTGCTCGGAGCTTAAGCCACACACCAGTGCAGTGAGCTACAGAGCATGGGCACGAAAATGTGTTTTACCTCCATAACCACACAGGCAGGGGATTAACAGGCACCCTAAACCCCGGAAAAGCAGCTACTTTTACACTTCTATGGCTTCAGAAGAAAAAAATTAATACACAGCCACAGTGACACAGCAGGACCTTGAACGCTATGCATTAGGTATCATTCATGTTAACTGAAATTACCAGGCTAACTAATTTTCAGGCTAGTTTTGGTATGAGCGACTGTCACAAATGCCATTTGGAGGAAACAGATGCAAGTGATAAAAAAAAATGCTGAACACAAGATAATGGGACAAAGATAGAAATCTCCTTACATCCCCTTTTTCCCTCTAACATTTGCTGGTACATGTGCTGGATTTTTTCATATTATCTTGTCCTGCATTATATCTACACATTGAAAAGCAGTAATTACCATGGCTCTTTATTTATGTGTCCCTGTTGCCCTGCTTCATTGGATGAGATGTGGAGGGATCTGCCTAACCTTTAATTAGAGTGCTGGTGTTCGGGGCTGAAGCTCCGTCTGGGACGTGGACCAGAGCAGAGGACCAGGGGCCCTTCGAGCCGTCCTGATTCCACCATCTACTGCCTAATTTGGTGTGATTCACCTGGAGCTATGCTTTTGCCCTCAAGTCCAGGTTGGCCCAATACTTACTCTGCTCCATTCCTCCCTGTCAGTAAGTTTGTTTTACAAGGTGCAGCTTAAATCAGGCAGATGTGTCAGATTTATCTCATGGAAAACATTATTTGGGTTTATATCATTATTCTTCATTGTTCAGGATAAGTTAGTTGACAGTCATTTTATTTTGTCTGCCACTAGATGCAGAAATGTTGCTCTACATTTATCAGATTAACGATTGCCTTTGGGTCTATTATAAAGTATCAAATTGCTCAGAATATTATTACCTTAATATTGACTTAAAATAGTTTCCATCAG
>JAOXYL010000045.1:8165534-8176814 GCA_028564955.1 Terapon puta
ATATATATATATATATATATATATATATATATATATATATACACACACACACATATATATATATATATATATGTACATATATATATATATATGTGTGTGTGTGTGTGTGTGTTTTTCTGTTTTACTGTATCTGTGAGAGGGAGAGCCGCAGGTGACTTCATCAGTCAGAGAGACGGGTGGGTTCCGTCAGTGTGACGGCCTCGTCAGCGGCCCATATTAAACACATTAAACACTGGGCCGAGCTCCTCATTAATCAGCCCAGAGGGATGACAGCCAGCTCTGCTATCGGCCTCATACATCCACGCATGCCCAGGGCTGTCTGGGCCCCAGGTAATATACCTCTTCCGCAGATAACACCATGATAGATCGACTGCAGCCTCTCTGATTGGGGCTCGCTAGTGTAATACCACCTTGTCTGGCTTTATCAGAGAAGCCCATTGAACAGTCATGGCAGATCAGCTTTTCAAGAGCTTCATGATTCAACTGATTTTTGACTGGAAGGGAGTGCCGTGATGTTCATGTCAGCTGATTTAGTGTCAGCCCTATAAGGTGAGACAGGTATCTTAAAGGTGCAGTCCAATCATAATTGTCATGTCTGCCCCCTCTTGGGGAGAATAATGACATCCTGTATGCAACCTGTCACATTAATTTTAACAGTGTTATTTACCCTTCAAGAAACCCTCTACCAGCATGAGAGGTGTGATTGATTAATTCTCACAGTTCCCTGCAGTTCATGTGATGTGAAGTGTTTTTGATTTCACTTGGATATCCACAGAGTGTGTTAGGACTTTCCACCTAGAAGCTCGAATGGTTTTTATTAAATACACCAGAAATCATTTGATGTCAAGTCCCTTGAAGAACATAATAAGGCCAAATAAAAATGTTAGAGTAAATATTAACTTTTTGTGCTCTGCCTTTATCAGGCTTCTCCAAAGCAATCTTTTTTTGCATTCTAAATTTAATTGATTTCTAATTACACTGCTTTTAATCATCCTTGGTCAGTAATATCAGTCTCGTTCTTCCTATACACCCACACCAAGCTGATCAACCACTAAAGCTGACACCTCATCCATAACCAACTGGTCTCCATTTTGTCCTACCTCACAGAAAGCCCCCCCACCGCCACAAAAATGCATCTGGGACTGATAGTGAACAATGTGCAAATCACACCAATAATTGCTGTAGTTAGTGGTTCACTTTGATTAATGTGGCTTTGTTTAGGGCCCTTTAAGAGAGGAGAACATGTAATGGTGAAATGCAGTTAAGTCAATTGAGATATTGAGTGTTGTCCATATCCAGGGGTAGATGGTTTGGCCTACGCCACTAGGTGTCTCTCTTCAGATAGACTAGAGTCCAGGCTTGGAGCTGACTGAGGGGCTGAGGGGCTGAGAGAGGTCAAACCCAGAGAAGAGGGTGGAAAGAGACGAGAACAAGAGAGAGACGAGGGCAGCTCTACTAGGTCCTCTGCTTCTCTTTGTGCCCTTGTTTGTACACAGACGTGACTGTTTTCTCTGCTGCCAGGAGAGTCATAAAGGCTTAGTGCCTAGCTGTCGAACTGTGCTTGTTGTTTTTCCAAATAATCCTTGAGGTTCATTCTGCTCACCTATTTGCCTCAACTCATTTGAGATGATGTGAATTCCGCATAAAGATAAAACGTTCCTAAAATCCTGAATCCGGTGAATGAAATGTCTCTTTTTCATGTATTCATTTGCCCAACAAGTACTTTGTATTCACTATTTATCTTCCTTTTTCACCTCCCCGGGCCTTTCGTTCTGCTAAATGCACATTCTTTTTCTCTTCCTCTCTGGTTTTGTTGAGATATGCTGCTCTGCATTTCCATTCCTTTGTCCTTCCCCCTCTTGAAGAGGAACTCACACATTTCCTTCGTGCTCTTTATTGTCTGCACCCCTATTCCCTTGTATCAACTGCAATCCTGCGCTACAGAGGTTATATCATTTTGTATTGGAGGGTCAGAAGTGCAGCAGTATGTTCGCCCACGGGCAGCTTATCTTTGCAACGCCATAAGACTAGATTCCAGCAAATCCCACAGAAACCACATAACATATTCGAGCTCCGCAAAATACTTGCAGAATGAATAGGGAGTGGAAAGCACAAAAATATCCATTGGTTTTCTATCACTCCAGCAGACAAACATCATTTTATTCCGTGGTGTTTGTGTTTCTGTGTGACAGTGTGCAGGCCCCTCAGTGGTGATTCTCCAGAGTGCGTGAGGATGTGGCTGGGCAGCGGGCGTCATGGTGCCACAGCCTGCCTGTACCGCTGCCGCTGTGCTGTGGAACAGACATGGACCCAGTGTAATTACTTCCATTATCACCGGCACACAACACAGAGCGACAGAGACGAGGAAGACGAGAATTGAGGGGACTCACAATGGGGTCATATGAAATCTACCTTAAGCTCGTGCACACTGGCAGATTGAGAGAAAATGAGGGAGTCATAGAGAGAGGCAGGGTGGTGAGCGGGAAGGGGATGAAAAAGAAGATCAGGAGTAAAAGAAATATTCTGCTCTTGCTGTGATTGTGTGTCCCTCCGTGTGCATGGCCGTTTTCTTTTTCATGTTTGCGGAGAGAGGAGAGCTGTGCAATCAGTTTCTTTCCCCAGCTTGTAATCAGCAGGCATGTCAGTAAACATTGTTAATGGGGGTGGACACTCTCTCCCATCTCACCCAAGACCCCTGCAGTAGCTAATTGGGATAAATGCAACTCCATGCTTCATTTACCCTCACCCTCTCTATTCCTTTCTCTTTTCCCTCTACTTTTTCTTCCTCTTCCTCTGCTTCTACTTTAACCTCGTACTTCGTGTTTACCCTCCTCTCTGTCTTCTGTTGCACTCTTTGCTTGTGCTTGTTAATGGCTTCCCGGCTCATTGATACCCCAGATGTTTTTTGTAATCAAAACACAGGAAACGGCAGAGCGGACACAGCACTGTCTCTTCTGCCATGTGTGATTGAAACAAGCTTTTTGCTATGTTTAACATGGACACAGCAACAACGAAAAAAGAAAAATTGGATATTGGGTAATGAATCAGACACGAGGTGCTGGGAACAACTGTTAATACAAATAAACTCGTTCCAATTTTCTAGGATTAGTGTAAGCTACCTTGCAACAAAGACACACTGTACTGAAAGTTCCAGATATGCATGTACCTCAGAGTAAAGAAATAAGTAGTTGATTTGATATTATTCATTATGATTTATTATTTTGTTGCTACCCTCTGCCCATGCTCTGTGTATATATGATGGTGTAATGTATTCATGGGCCTGGCTGCACCATCATTGCTTTTGTGATGTAATCTCTTTTCCCGTGGCTTGGACCCCACCTGTGGGAGAAGGAGAGAGAGCTGTAAGTGCTTGTGTGATGTAAAATGCCTAATTTGGGGGGTGATTGATGGTTTAATATTGCAGCCTGCAACCTTGCTGCCCCCACCTACCCAATGAAGCTGCAGGCAGGCACAAAACCGTAGCACTGTGTGTGTATAATGTCACTTTCCATTCTCACATTCAAACCCAGCTGGTGGAATTAAACCAATTCTGAGTTTGTTTGTTTTGGTGTGTGTGTGTGTTTGGATGTGTTTGTGTGTGTGCATTGTGGGCGTGCTGGAACATTTCTTCCATCGCAGCACCGCTAAAATCCACTTAGATATATTGACTGTGGTCTAGAGTCAGTGGTCAGTTATTGCCGCCATTTCTATTTTCCTCATTTTAACCAATCTTCCCTCATTTCTCCTGTCTCCTCTGTTTTCCTGAAAATACAGTAGGAGCTGTCAGTGTCACTCATTACTCTTAATGTCATGAATACCCTCAACCGCGCTTTCTTTGTTGTCTTCCCGTGTCTCTCCTTGGAGCTCGTCTGCATGCTTCTCTCCACATGAAGGGTGTGTTTTATTAGGATCCTATAGATTATCTTGGAAATTAGTGATGCACCCTGATGATAAACCGGATCAGTATCACACCTGTGTTTCTTTTAATAAAAAATATTAAATTTTCTTATTTTGAAAAAGTGAAAGCATTGGTTGTTTGTTCAGTTCAGGAGTAAATGGAGCCGTGGTGCCGTAGTGTCTCAAACCTTCTTAGGCTGGCATGTATGCTTAACAGAATGTGTGACCTTTGACATGAGCAACCACCACTATCCTGCTTCCTACTGTGTTGTTTCATTTTAACCATGACCAAGATATTTCTCTATATTTGACAATTCTATATCTTTTGAGTCTAAACCTTTGCATTGCAGGCACTGGATCAGAATATGGATAATTTTGGATCAAGGGAATGGTAAGCAACAGATTTTCTTTTTAAGTTTGTGGGACTGTTGAACAGATTGGGTGTCTGCACCACATTATTTAGTCAGAATGCACCTAAAGGATTGTTCTTTATTTGCTTTTCTAGCTTCTGTCATTCTAAGATCGTTACAAAGCAACGTTATGAAACTGCTAGAACAATAAAAGTGAAGTTGGATTGAACACGTTTCTGTTTTTTTCCACACCTACAAGAAAGTTTCCAAACAGTTCCACAGCAAGGTTTAGAGATTTCAAATACAGTCAATACCGGGCATAAGTGAATTCCTAGGGCTGAAGATCCGCTGTAAGTCTGCTGCTAACTATTTATTCAACTTATCGGCTCAGAAGTACATGGGTGTGACAATGGATGTCCTTCACATTGCTGCGACAATCTGCTCTTGCACATTCATTCTCCACAACATCAGAAGCATCTGGCCCTTCATCATGTGACTGCTCATTTCACACGTAGACAACTGCATGTTGGCCAGTGTGCTGTTGGCTGGTGTGACTGTATGTACCATCCGATACTGATACTGATCTTCAACTTACCTTATTCAAGACATCCTCAAACTTCACACAGCAGCTCACCCATGACTTGCTACTTCCTCACTAGGAAGGGGCTCATAAACAAAGTCATGACTGTTTACATTAATGTAATGTATAAAAAGTTCAAACTTTGTCTTGAGGTGCTGCTGTGGTTTATCAAAAAAAAAAAACAAACAAAAAAAAACTAACAGAGAGGTGGGCCAGGAAGTTTTTTTCCTCACCAGCTGTGGAAGAATATCTGTGCAGGAGAAGATCGTTAAGTTTCTGTTTTGTATCACCCTTGCCATGAAAAACAAAAATGAAGAGCTGTTTGGCACAAAGTCATGCAAATTCCTAGAGAGAGCGGTGGGTTGCTTATTTACTCAATGCTTGCTAACAAGCAAAGTTTACTAAAGCTTATAAGTGTTGACACACCCACAGTAACAAGTGAGGTGGCAGAGGTGGTAGCACTCAATTGGAGTTTCACGGTAATGCATATAATGTAAGAGTATTGTAATTGGGCATCTCTTAAAGGCTTTTTACTTTTAGATCTTTTTTGTTTGACCAGCCCCCCAGTGTCACCACTGGCTGGTTACATGTTGTCTGTCACTGGCTGACTTCCTCTCTCCCATAAATCTTTGCCTCGTGAGAAGGTGGATGCTACCTGAGGAGCAGATGGGAAAGTGACGACCATTATCAATTTCAGAAGTTAGACAAAGTGCCTTTAGATCTTTTTCGATGTTTTCATCACCGCGTCTATGTGTTGATCTGTATTCTATACGATTCTCAGTGGGTAAATCAATCATGCTACTATGCCTCTGAGTCATCTAGCCGTGCAGAAACTATGGTGTCATTATGTTGATATTTTGTCTACTATTAGCCATAAGGAACAACTGCTCACAGTGATATGCATAATGCCAGCCAGTGTGGACAAACGCTAGGAAATACACTGAGAATACTTTTTCTGAATATGAAATGCAGACACACACACACACTCACACACACAGACACACACACCGCATGTGCATGTGTGTGGACACAGTCTCAAATGGTTGTTGTGCTAATATGTTTTTAATGTCTTTGGGATGCAGTCGACATCTCTAATTTGTTTTTGTCTAAGCTGTGTGCTTATGTGGACGGGGGACATCAAAGCAGTAAAAATAGCATTTCTCATTAACCAGCCTTTCCCTCTCATTTATTTTCCTCATGCTCACTTGCCAGTTTGTCCACACAAGTGTTTTTTTTGTAGGCACAGCTTGTGAAGTTGCGAGGAGGAGTTGCTGGAGAAAAGATAATGGGACGATGCTTGGTGTCCGTTTACTCCTTCCTATATTCAGTCCTCAGCAGGCTTTCATCAGGAATTCATCGTCATTTGAGTTACTAGCTGTATAAAGCTTGTGTCAAATCACGTTACATAATGTGAATGAAACAGCAAGTTTACTTGTTCAAACTGACAGTTCCTGGCTTGGTATGAATAATGTTTTAGAAAATGTAGAAGTAACAGTTTGTGGCAAGTGGTTTGAAAAAAAAGGTTGGGTTTTTATGAAAGAAGCAGCAACGTTTTGTTCTTCAAAGTTCATTTACACTTTTGACTTTTTAAAAAGTTTTTTTTTTCCTGAAAGAGAGTTCTAACTTAAAATACCTCAACTTTGTATTCAATTACAAAAAGTAACAGTAGCTAATGAGCTTAATTTCAGAACAAAATATGAGTCCATGAGAAAACAACACAAATGAGGATGAACATTTACTCTAATTGGTTCATTTTGTTCATCAACTAACTGTAGCAGCCACTGACACACTGTATAATAGCAAATTATTTAGCAGCGTCTCATATATCCAACATTTGTCTCTGTCTTGTGTCTGAAGCCTTGGCCACCCTGCCAGACCCTTTGCTGCATTGTAGCTTCGGAATGATGCTTACAAAAAAAGATACCTATATTCACTGTCTTGTGATGACACCTTAATGTGGGTGTTTGCGTCTCTGTGAGCTGAAAGCTTATGGTTTCATTTCTTGTGCATACATCGCAAATGGAAGATGGATAAAATTACACTTTAATTTTACCCACTGTTATCCTTAAAGTAATTTTTCACTTGTTCACTAATGTAATGTCAAGAAGAATATACCTGCTTCACATATTTCTATTACAGCAACACAATAGCCCTTTAAATAGCTCGTAATAGTTTGAGCAAGGATTACTGAATGTAAGCGATCTGTCTGCCCACCATTTTGTGAACAAACTGAAGTTTTTCTCTGCTATGCAAAACAGCTTTGGTGTAGCTGTTATTGTAATAAAATAACAAATCAAATATATATTTTTTTCAAACAATCTGTGAGGTAGGGAGAGAGTCGATTTAGCTGCTGGTAAAGAAGTATCTCTCCTCCACAAGCTACAGTTTTATTGTTTATTTAATTATGACTCATGTCACTGCTTCTGTTGATTCTGTTTAAATACCTACCTTCTCAAATTAAAGTTGAATTTGACTGTAGATGTAAATAAGAAGATCGTAATTCTTCTATTCAACAGTTTAGCATGGTGTAATAATAATGTTTTGTGCACTTTCTACCCTCATCTTAGCCTTAGTTGAATTGTTTGAATTTAAAATGTAACCTTATCTGGAATGGGTTTTCATAATTTAGTCTGGAGAGCGGATACTATTTATGTCATTGTGGAAAACAGTTACACCATTACTGTCAATGCATGATTGAAATACCAGTAATTGTGAAACATTGTATTTTACTTAAACGTGAGTGGATTTATGTTACAATTAAGAAAAATGAAGTGAATCAGTTACATTAGCTTTCAGTAAAATAGTGTTGAATCAAAACAGAATATATACAACCACTCATTGGTCTAAAATCATGTGAAGCTGCTTTGCCAGTGATTGGAAAACTATTTATTATTCTGCTTGTCACTGATTCAGCCTGCTTGCGAGTTACTATCAGTATGGTCAAATGTTGTTGTTGGAAAATATTCAGTTCTGAAAGATGTGATCTTGGCCTAAATTTCCGATTTGGATTGGATTTGGTTTCCATAGTAATGGCCACAGAGTAGACCATCTATTGAAGGATGCCAGTGGACATGCATTTTTATGACTATTCAGCGAGTCTGTATAGTTTTGCATTCCTTAGCCCTAATATCAAGATTTAAGCAAATGTTTTGATCATTTTAATCATATATCTGAGCCAGTGTCACTCCTGATGTGCCTTTAAAACATTAGTGTGAGACAAGGAGTGTAACACTGATATTGAAACAGAACAGGATAATACTAATCATCCCCAGCCATAACAGAATACATTATTCTTAGCCACTTCATGTTGCTGTGGAAACTGTTTAAGAGTCAGTAGGTCTGCCAAGGGTGTGCAGATAAACATGTCAGTGTGTGTGCGTGTGTGTGTGTATGCTTGTGCGGCTTGGCGTACTATGTGTTTTATAAATTGACATGTTGCACTACCCAGCAGCAATGCATGTTTGATGGGTTAATTTGAAAAACAGAGGAACAGATTCAAGGAGATTCATGGTGGGTGAGAAAGAAATGAAAAAGTAATGACGGAGGGAAAGGAAACAGACAGATGATGGGGGAGAAAGACGAGTGGCCAGGGACAGGGAGCGGAAGACGGAGTGAGGCTAGGGTCTGGATCAGAAGAAGAAGTGGGACAAAGACAGATAAATGGACAAAGAGAGAAAGCTTGAGACTCTAGTTGTGGCATGTATGTACAGTATATATAGATTGTTATGGGGGCGTGTATTAGACCCTCTCTGCGAGGTGCGATGAATTGACTCTATTAATGAAAGTGTGAGCCACTGTGTGGTCATAGATCCAGGACACACACACACACACACATAGACACATACTGTGCTCCCTCTCCAGGCTCATATCATTACCCATCATTACACCCCCCATTTGGCATCAGCCGGCCAGATCGATCATGGCCGATAACTCTGTCTCACTCCAGGCTGGCCTATCTATCTCTATCTCACCCCCTCTCATATCTTACTTTCTCTGTATCTCTCTTTTTTCACACCATATCTCCTCTCCCTGTCTCATCCCCCTCACACAGCTCTCTCCTGCCTACAAACTGTATCAGTATCAAAATTACTTAAATCGTCCGCCTACCCTATCCTCCTTTGCTTTTTAGCTTTGCTCTCTCCAAAGTATCTCTTCATCTCCTGTCGACAAAATCTCACCATCTAACACTCACTAATCTCCTGCTGACTCCTCTCTAGGTTCTGTACCATATTTCCCTAACTCATATCTCTGGCTTTTGCCACTGTGACAGGCATATCAATCACCTTGTATTTCCATTTGTCGCTGACCTGCTTTCAGCTTCACTATAATACGCCTCTTCTTCTTTCACCGTACCCTCCCACTGCCTTTCATCTTTCTCTCAGTCTCTGTCACCCATCTTGCTCTCACTCAGGCAGCCCAGTCACACCAGCTGTGCCTTTGCACATGACTCACCGTCGCTTCCTCGCTTCTTTGCCGTGCTCTCCTCCTCCTCCCCTTTCTTCTCTTCCACTCCTTGTGCTCCTCTCCCTCTCCTAACTCTGCATCCTCTTCTTGTCTACAGAGAGAAAGTGGTGCTTACATCAAGTCTTGAAGGCTCAAGGCCGGGCTCAACAGTCGCTTGAAAAAGTTGCGAGTTGTTTGTGTGTGCGTGCATGCTGCTTGTGTGCAAAAGGGTGAGAAAGCAACTGACAGGCGGACGCGGAGATGAACGCTTGAAGAACTGAAAAAAAAAGAAAACCAAAATTCATTCGTGCTAATCTCATTTGACGTCTTGATAACATGCCTTGAAAAGCAGAGCGATCAGCTGCTTTTCTTCTCCCTCTCCTTCACTGTCCCTCTCTTTACTTACGTCTCTTGATCTAATGATGCTCTTGCTTGTGTATGTTCCACATTGATTCTAATTCAATTTGGATGGAACGGGTCTTTCAGACAATTGTCTGCAGCGAGGGCCCCAGATGGATTTTTAGCTTCTTCTGCAGGCATGAGAGATTAATGGGAGGAAGGCCACACTGCACAGAAGAGAGCAGCAATCAATTTCTCAATAATTCCATATTTACACATTCTCGTGTAAAGAGAGTAATAAAGAAGGGAGAAAAAGGAGGTGAATGTACCACAATGTAATACTGGGAGTGGAGTACCTCCGTCTCCTGGGAGGAAAAATGGTATTGCAGGAAGAAAGATCACAACATGGCAACATTGCCCCAACAAGGCAAGTCTGTGCAGTTTTACTTTAATGACTTGCTCTTTTGTGTAAAGAAATTGGTCCTGGTGCATAAAACAGAGGCAGAGAGTTTTGATTAATTGATATATCATGATAATTTACTGTAACCAAGTGATAACTCCAGAATAGTTAATAGTCTTACTTTGGGTTATAATCATCATGGCTCTTATTTATTTTAATAATGCTAATATTCTCCATGTTAAGCTTTTACAAGCTTTTTGTGATAACAGTTATGGCAGTCACACATTAAACATACAGAAACACACTGAATGTGCAAACAAACTTATTTTCCTATATTTACAGCTGCAGATCTCAACTAACAAATTGTTGAATAAATCACGGTAATTGGTATGATTTTTAGCCATTATAAATAAATATAAGATCCAGGAAGAAAAACATAAACATCTTTAAACACCCTGCAACCTGGCCACTGTAGAGTCAGAGTTGTGGCTATGCTTTCATTTGAACGCTATCACGCAGTGACACACTACCTGTGTACGGTATATGCGCTTTGACACAGTCTGTTTTCATTCCCACTGTTGTGACACCACAGGGAAATAAGCGTGCGTGTGCGCCTCTGTACAACTGTGCACAAGTGTGTTAGCATGCATTCGCGCGTGTCCTGAGGCGTATATAGCTATATCGCGTTCGTCTCACGTCAAAACACTGGTGACTTGCTGGACGTGAGCTGTGTGGTGATGTCACATAAAGCAGTCTACACATCCTGGGCCTACAGTGCAGCATTCCTGGCCCCATAATATCCCTGGCGCTCTGTAGTGGCTATTGTTTCCTGGCTTTCCAGCTCTTTGAGCATCTGGCTGAGATGGTCTCTGGAGGCTGTGCTATAAGCCCCAGACTCACTCCCTGCAGGCCGTCTCACTGACAGGAGATCAGGCTACATCAGTATGTGTGAGAGGTACAGCGGGATCTGAGGGATGGATCCTATTTCAGCTGATCCAGCACTGAGAGGTGGTTGCCAGAGACTCACAAAAAAACTTACTTTGTGCACCTCAGTGTGTGTTCATGTGCATGTGTGTGTGAGTGTGCGTGAACACGTGTGTGCTTAGATGCGTGTGATGTGAGTGGGTTTTAGAAAAAGACAGCAGTGAAAGACAGTTGAGACAGTGTGAGAGAGAGAATGAGTGAGTGAGAGAAAGAGAGAGAGAGAGAGAGAGAGAGAGGGAGATGGAAAATATGTTTGCCCTGTTCACACCGATCTGTTTGTGTGGGAG
>JAOXYL010000045.1:8179273-8220973 GCA_028564955.1 Terapon puta
AAAGAGGTGGCTGAGAGAAACAAAGCAAAATGAAATTACTTACAACTCTCACAGTAGAACCTTGAGAAAGAGAGTTTGCAGAATGGAATAAGATATGTTTATTCATCACCTGGGCATGACAGTTTTATACATTTTTTTTAAAAAAAAGGTGCAGATGTTAACCGGAGTATTGTGCCTTAGCAAATTACACAGAAAATATTTTTTCAACAAAAAATGTATCTCCATTACAAGTCACGATACTTTTTCTATGTTGTGACCTTGTTTTGAACTGAGGTGGAAAAATGTGCTTTAATATCAACGTGGTCTTTAAAGAGTTTTATTGTAGTGTTAATATGTTAAAAACAGAAAAATCTAAATTTTAATTAGAACATGTTTTATCTTATTATTTAGAGTAAGTGGTGCCTTACATATAGCCTTTAGTGGAAAATATCACTTACTAAGAAAGGAAGTGTTACGAGAGCATCTTGAAAAAGGAGAAGGAAGAATGCTGGCCATGTGAAAGAAACACCATGATAATGGCTAAAATTCAATTCAAAGCTGGAATAAGCAAAAACTGATTTTGATAATTACTGGGGTACGCAGGTAACACCCTAAGAAATGCACTTTTTATATCCCCTCAACACCTTAATTAATATACTAATATAGTCTAGTCATGCATTTTGTTTGTTGGTCTTTCTCTTTCATTTTCCACAGCAGTGTAAACAGTCTTTAGACATAAATGCCACTTTGAAATGGAACTGTGTGAGAATGTGGATAGACTTAGTAATAAGGTTTCAAGCCTGTTAAGGCACTAAATAGGTATGCAGAGCCAGATGCAGCTCCCTATCTCCATCAGAGGGTGACCTTTAGCATGGCCTGTTCCTGTATAGTTTTCCTCAGGGTGCGAGGATGTGGGCAGAGCTCGGCTATATACAGTAGGAGTACTCAGTAGGATCAATAGCTCTCTCTAAAGCTGTTCCCAGACACACCTGCTGTACCCGGGGTGGCCTTTGTGACACAGAGATAAAGAGAAAACACTCCCCAGGCTGTTAGTGTCTGCCGATCTGCTCCTGTCCCCGCTTTCCCTCCTCCTCCTCCTCTTTCTCTTCAACCGGCACAGAGGAAGATGGATAAATCAAACTCGCATGACAGAGAGGGAAAGTATTGCTAATATTTTCATGATCCACTACAATATTGTTGTGACTTAACCTTTCCTTAAAGGCGACGAAAAAGTCCCCCCCATCCATCCGTGCCGGGCTGTGCTGAGACAGCTGAAAGAGCTGGAGGGCGGGGTCCATGTATATTTACTAACTCGCCACTCCATTAATCAAAAGACACAGCGTGTTGGCTCCACCTGTCTGTCAGTGTCCTCTCACATTCCCTGGCCACTTCCTCTCCCCCGGCCACTCTATGGTGTCCCACACTTGATATGTGCATGTTTTAGGGGAGTGCCCCCGTCTTTGTCTGCCCCACCTCTTTTCTGTCCCTGTTTTTTTGTTGCTGACTCCAATCTTCCACCATTTAACTGTCTTTTCCTCCCCTTTTTCTTTTTTTCCCCCCTTTTTTTTGTCCAACCCCTGTCTGCAATTTCCCAATGCTCCTGTACAGTAGTAGTGTATAGTATGAGTGTGCTGTCCAAGCAGGTTAGAGAGGTTCATTTGAGCCTCTGAGGGCGCCGTGGGGCTTGGATCTAGTTTTGGAAGGTGTGCTGACAGTCAGCAATCCGGCACTGATCACACCAAAGTCGCACAGATCGGTAAGATGTGTAAAATCCTGGTGGGAAGAGGGTAAGTGTAAATGAGTTAAGGAGAGAGTGCAGAGAAATAAGCGATTGTAGTTTTATCCACATAGACAGAGTCGACAGAGATGTAATTTTCCACCGAGGGCCATGTTAGCTTTTGAGCTGAAGTCCATTTGCACCTGACACAGTGGGAGAGCAAGTTTTCTGCCTGAGTCCACATGTGTGCAGGATAAAGGGCATATTCTATGTGCTACGTATGTGTGTGTGTGTCTTGGTTCAGTATGAGTATATTTTAAATTTAGGTTTCTAAAGAGAGAATCGTACGACCAAGCTAACAGGACAGCTTATTTCGGACACAGCAATTGGCACACACTCAATCGAACAATACACAAATACACTGAGAAAGAAAGAGAGTTAGAGTTGAAGTTGGAGTTTGAGTGGAGTAGACAAGCGTCTGGTATAGAGGCAGTTTTAATATGTTAGCCTGTCTCCCTACTGGCCTCCCCTCCCCCTTTCAGGGACGGCACTAATGCCATTAAGTGTGGGACAGATCTGTTCCATGTCTGCAGGCCTGCCAGTCTACTGGTCTGCCCCGAGACCACTCTCCATCTAATCCTATCCTCTCTCTCCCTCTATCCTCCGCCTCCCCTCCACGCCAGAGACAGGAAGAGGCGGCTGGGAGAAAAATCTAATAAATAAATGAGAGGATGCAAGAGGAAAAAAATATATAAATTAAGTTCTCCGTTCTCGTAAATCATGTTGCCAACTTCCAGTAGACAGGAGGGCGGAGCTTAGGGAAGAAAGAAAGGGAGCCCATAGGAGGAAGAGGGAGGGAGAGGCAGAGAGTAAGAGTCAGGGGGAGGGAGTGAGGGAGAGATCGTGAGAGGGAGAAAAAGAGGGAGAGAGTGCGGGAAGCGTTTCTGTTCCACCCTCAACCTAGGCTCGGCTCTGGAGACTCAGCGGCGAGGTGTTTTTAATTGATTTTTGATTAGATAGACATGAGGAGGGGGGGTTGTCCATTAGCATGAAGGGAATGAACCTCTGAGAGGAAGTGAGTGAGAGAGGAAGGTACAGACAGAGAGAGAGAGAGAGAGAGAGAGAGAGAGAGAGAGAGAGAGAAGCTGAGATAAAGAATTGTCAAAGACACTGTGAAGCGAATGACAAGTAAATAAATGCATATGCATATTTGATATGCACCGATGGGATAGAACATTTTCCCTTCATTCAGTTTAATTGACTAAATTATTTGCTTTAATTATACCTTATCGCCCATGGGGTTAAGGTTTTCACTGATAAAGGAACGTTTTCAAACCTGGACTAAAGCCAGATGCGCAGACCAGAGTTTTCCAAGATTGCAGATATACCGTGGTATTCTTGTTATAATGTATTTTGTTGATGTTACATAAATGTATGTATGTATACATTATCTAAAGTTCCCAGCAAGTGGTAGCATCAACTTATTTTTCTCTATGTAAATAAAAAAGAAAAGGAAAAGAATGAAAGTGGATATTTCAAATACAGTGACTGAGGAAGATTTGTCTTCATACGTAGAACTACATCAAAAATGTGTTGATCCACAATTGACAGGTGGTGATTCTGTCAGTCAAGCCCACCATGCGATCCTTCTTCCAGTTGCACAAGTCTGGTCCAAGTCATCCAACAGGAGGATACATGGGGAACACAGAATTACTGAGCCCCTTATGTGAGATTGTAAGGTGGCAACTTGTCACCAAGAAATAAAATGCAATAAAACAAATAAAAAACACAAGATAGAACATACTTCAGTTTAAGTGCATAAAACACATTCTTACTCATCGAACAAACAATGGAATTGAAAAGAAACAAAAAATCTATCTCTGAGTTTTACCTTCTGGTCCTATGATGACTCTGATAGAGTTTGAAAATCTAAAGCTTTCTGTGAAATTAAACTCTGTCTAGCCATTCAGCGTGTTACATTTGATAGTTACCTCTCTATAGCCCAGCAGGGGACAAATTAAATACCACATTTATCGTAACACCAAATGAAAGTGAAAAAATGAGGGATGTTCGTGACTGTCTCTGATCCCGCATGTCTACAAGAAAATGTATCTAGAAAACAGGACAACCATTACTTTAGAGATTTCACGTTTGCTGATCACTTTTTCATTTTGCAGGGGCGTTATGAAGAAAGAAGATGTTGCTTCCCCCGGATATCATGTGGAAATCTACTTGCGTGATGGAGCTTGAGATCACATCATGGTCTCATTTCTTTTCACTGACTTCTTTAGTCAAACAGTATGTTTTTTTTTCTGGGGCTGCAATGGATTTATATACAAGAGTTGCTCATTTCTTGTATCTGTCTTGCTACTCAAGGACTGTTTGAGGTATATGTTATTTGACAGCATCACTTTGGGTATTACCAGATCATTCAGGAATCGAGGACGAAGAGTCTGTATTCTGTAATTGGGTCCATTAGAGGTGACTAGCCAGTTATCTACAGTAAAGTGCAGGAGCCTCTGCTAAAGAGAGTCTCTCCTTCTCCTTCTTCTGTGTGTTTCAGCACATTTATTTGCAGTCATTTGAAGATAGAAATGCATTGTTCTAGCTTGTCTAAATGAAACATAAATTGCTCCACAGTTGCAAAAAACGGCTCCAAACATGTTTGGTGTGATCACACTCCCAAGTGTCCCTTCATGCGGACTGCAGCTGCAAAAGTTCTGCTTCTGCTAACTGAGAAGGTGCTGAATCTAAAACCTGGTCACACTAGTTCATACAAATAATGCATGCTGGTGAACAATACACTCTCCAGACCCACATCTGTCCATTGTAAATCTATGATTTTTTTAATGTCATATAGAGCAGTAACACGATAAAACACAGAGGGGGATTTACTGCAATCACAAGAAATCCCATGTAGGAGAAGCATGTTGCCTCAAAGAGAAAAAAAAAGAACTATCCTTGCACGGAAAAAGGCACTGGCAAATGACCTCTCACATATTGATTGCTGTTCACCCAGAGCCTCACGCACAGCATAATAACAACGAACAGCGAGCACAGTGGCGTTGATATTTGTTGTGCTTTTTTATATATATATATATTTCTTATTTGTCCTCAGGTTTAGTTTTAATGGCTGAGCAAACCAAGGGAAGAAACACAACACGGTATTCTCAAACCATAAATTAGATTTGCACCTCCAGCAAACTTTCACTTTGCTACTTGGTAACTTGTCTCAGTTCTCATAAGTTTTCTAGTCTCCAGACGGCCCCCCCTCTCCCTCCCCAACTCTCATCCTCCTGGTCAGTGAAACCGGTCCCAGCTGCACTTAAACAGAAACCCAGAGCTGCGGACGTAGACACATTCACACACTCCCACTCCCTCACCGATTCCCTCTGAGGCACATAGGGTTAGAGTAATATCCAAAGTGCAGGTGGGACCTCGCTTTCGTAGCGAGGCTGAGCAAAGCAGGGCGAGAGCATGAGCCAAGTAATGGAGTGATGATCACTGCAGAGATTGAACAATCAAAGTGGGGAGGCCGGTGGTGGGGGCACTCATGGACTTGGGGAACTTGCACACTAATTGTATCTTATGACTAATTGGTAAATTAGTGAAACCTATTTCAAGGCGCCAGGCTTAGCTTTGGGGGACACCCACAGCTCATTATAGACTCATATTCTGGGCAGAGGAGGAGAAAAATAAAGGAAATTATACAATTGCTCAGGTGAGAATGGCAATTAAGCAAGTGCTTAAGAAGAGGAGGAAATGAAGCCTCATACACGCATAATTTACTATACTCTCTTGTGTCTAGCTTTAAATCACCGCCGATCCAGGGCATGTATTTATGGTGGCATGGAGAGGGAACAAGCACTGTGTTTTTGTTTGCGTACTTATTTGCATCAATTTGTGCAAGTTTGTGTGTATGCAAACGTGTGCATGGGTATGTTTTCCTGTGGTGTATGGACGTAAATATATATCATTATACATAATAACTCACGTTGATGTGGTTGCACTGCAACTTTTAATCAATTACTTAAATGCAAATTACTGAATTCTTTAGTGTCACTGAACAGTAAGTCTGCTCTCCCAGTGAAACCATAATTAACCCTCCCTGAACAGTATTTTTACGCATTAATGTTATGATTTTGAACAGTTAAGGCCTGATTCTGTGAAGAGGCATTTTGCCTCTGGTGGTACGACAGTGTCATCAAAGACCAATAAGTCCTGCAGGATTTAAGAACGGAAGAAGCTGGAGAAATACACTGCCTAATGTAATTCACTGGAGACATGGGCATACTGGTATTTTTAGATAGGGCAGTTAGATTCACAGGAAATTAAACAAATTTAGATATTAAATCCAAACTAAACATGCTTATTCTGTGGTGGCTGCAAAGATGAGAACACTGGCTTAAGTAGTTTCCCAGGTTTGAGAGCTAGCTGTTCATTTCCAAATATTGATTTACCTTTTGAAAATCACACAAATTACACGGAAAATTCTGTTTAAGGGCAGATTTTCACTGCTCCAGAGCACATCCCTCCTGAGAAGACTGTGAGCCAAGTAATATCCAAAAATACATACAGAGGTACCAGGATCTAACAGTTCAGCCGGAAGTGAAAGTTACGACGGTTGGGAAGCAGATGGCACAATCATGAGGCGAGATATGTGTAATGAAATCATCTATATTTTCTCTTTCTTCAATCTATAGCTGTACCTTTTGTGCAACCACAGTGTGAGTCTTCAGAAGCTGTAGAGGTGAGACAAAGAGTTGTTCTAGATGAGTACTTAACCTTCAGTCCTGCTCATCTAATCCCTTCTCCTGCCTTCCCCTCCACACTTCCCTTTAGCGCACTGTCACTGCATGTTGAGCATTTCTTCAGCCGGTCTTGCCTCCTCTTATGCTTTTGTTCAGTCTCTTCATCACCATTTGGAGGACATTTGGGATATTTCCACAAGGACACAATCGATCCCTCCACCCTCCAACCAATTTGCCAGCAGTAAAACTAATATTGTCTTTAATCAGATGCAATTAGGCCTGCAAGTTAAGATCTCCTCCCAATTAAAACTCATTAGGCCCATAATGTCATTAGGGGAGTCTTGAGTAACCACTGCTTGCATTGGCGGCCCACTCATCACAAATAACAGCGAAAGTCAGTAGCTGTGGCCCACATGAACTGGTTCTTACTGGGTAGCATGGTGGAGAGAAGGTCCAACTAAAACTCCACTTCATCTTTGAGAATAACATAAGAAATGAAAACGGAAATGTTGGCTATTGTAGCAGCTGGGATGACTTTATAACCATAACTGTGCTGCTTTTTTTTACCTTGTGACCACAAAGTGAAGATATTTATATGTAATACTTCAAACACTGCATGATTCAAAGTCATTCTGCTCATTCAAACAGGGAGGCCTCAATAGTAAGATCACAGAATAGCCATGGCTTGCCATTCATGAAATTAAATTAAACAGTGTGATCCTTTTGTACATTTCCTTCAAATATATATACACACTGTAAATATGTTCTCAAAGCCCAATTTGGTATAAATCTGTTGAAACCCTTTTAAAGGAAGCAGAACAGAAAACGTTTGAGTAAAAAGGTCTTTGGAAGTGTCTCACAAATCTCACAAATAATTAAAAGCCATTGATGAATTTGATATATAGATACTGTACATGCAAGCAGGAATGCATTTTACAAAGTGGCAATTGAGACTACACTGAAGGAAAGAATACATTTTAATAGTAAAGTAAATCATTTATTTACAGTGTTGTTGTTAATGAGAGTACAATGTTGCAAACCTGCGATTATGATGATTTTGGGGAGCTGCCATTACAAGTTAGTTAACAACACAAAATGTAGTGGTTAAGCTGTGACTGTCCCTTTTGTTATTTGGAAACCTTACCCGAGAGGTTTATGCACAATCACCCTGTTATGTGTGTTCGTCCATTGTATAAATTTGCTCAAAGAACAAACAATCAATAACATGGTAGACTGTGGCACTTCTGTAGCACTACTATAAACAAATGCAGTTGCAAGGTCAAATTCTAAATTTTCATTACCGACTTATAAATAAATGGATTACTGACTACAAAACCTAATAAAACATAAAATAACCACAGATGCACAACAAAATGAAAATATATGAAGTAACTGATTTTCTATTTTGCCTGAGCAACCCAACATTAAGATACTAAAAAAAAATGTTGAACGAACCCAGACAGCAAAACTGCTGAAGGTATATTGAATTTGTGGGGCTCTCTGTCGTGCTCAAAAGCAGTTCATCATTGATTCCTGTGCCCACTGCTAAGGAGTTTTTTTCTAAAGCCTTGAGACAGCACTACCTTGAAGTTAATGTGCTAAAGGCACACAGACATGGTGCTCTTGGTAGAAAGAAATTCATACTATCTCAACAGTCCCTTTGAAAGCTCTCGCAGTACATGATTTTCCTTGGGCATGTAAGTAAATCTTTAAAGCATATCATGTAATTCTGCAAACTTTAAACTAGCCTAGCAGGAACCCATTTTAAATGTACAGTATGTTGGTAATAAGGAAAGAGTGGCTGCTTGTTGAAAAGGACATTTATCAGTACAAGGGTTTCAATTCTGTGGGCAGGGCCTGTAAAATGTCTATGTGACACCAATCAGCAGTAATTACCGTAGGGGTTTGAGTTTTCATCCCGCCTCTAATTGGCCTTTGCTGTCAATCAACAAGTGATTTCTGCTCACAATTGAACTAAGGGGAATGATAGAAGCAGCGATGGCGGGATAATTGAAAATAATTGAGCAAATTGCAGATTTGAGAAGTTGGCTTCATCAGCACTGCGGGGGCGGAATATGAGCATGTGGAGAGAAGAGAGGTGAACAGAGGAAAAACCAGATCTTAATGATAATGAACAAAACACTCGCCTCCATTTTGCCTCCACCCCCGAGGATAGATCTGCTTATCTGAATAATAAGCCTGTACATGTCTCAATGTCACATGCATGGGAAAAGATGAGCACCTTTGATCTCTGCATCCTGAGCTTCAGCAGCTATTCACCAGCCTGAGGGCTTACATCCTGGCCCCGGTCTGAAAAGCCTCTCAAGCACACAGGAAGTGTACCTCCGTGGCGCAACTGTGTTGGAGTCTCTGCATATAATTAAATGTGTGAATTCGGCACCGGGCATGTGTGAGCCTGAGAATGCGTGTGCATCCATGTATGGAACATTTTTACGTGTCAGTTTGATTCAGTGGCCATAAGTGTCCAATATTAAGTCACACTTGTAAATGTAATATCATTGCTAATGTATGCACTTTCTATACAAACTTAATTTGGCTTCACTGTATGTATGTGTGTCGCAGCATAAATCAGCCTCAGTCTACTAAATTTTCTTTCGTGGGTGGATTTGTGTATCTGATAGAGTAGCAATACTGACGAGCTATTGGGACTAAAGGCGGTCCCTCAGTTTCAGTTGTTTGTCATCTCTTCCTTTTCTTCCTCCAACTCTCCCCATCCTCAAGAGCTGCTTACCTTCCACAGCAAAAAAAAAAAAAAAAAAACATCTCGCCTGCAATTTACATTTCCATATGCTGCCAGTGGCGCCAGGGAGAGTGGATAATTGGGTTGAAAGTGGTGACGGTGAGAGCAGGATAGAAAGGGATACAGAGAAGGCCAACTGAAAAAAAAAAAAACAAGCCATTACAGGATGGTTTTCTTTTTTTCCCCTTCACTCGTCATTTTGCCATGCTGCTCTTAACCACTTGTGTAGCTGAAAAGATTTACCTTGGCCTCCCATTCTCTCTCTCTCCCACAGAATCACTCCGTACTTGCCTCCCCCAGAGCCTCACTCCCGCCCTGCTTCTGCCTCATCCATATTCATCCTGCGTCTCTCTCTCTCTCCCTGTCTCTCTCCCTCTCTCTCTCGCCGTCTCTCTCACCGTGTCACCCACAGCATGGCGTTAATACACCAATTAGTACTAAGAGCAGATAATGGACTATGTCATATTGCAAACGGGAAAGAGAGACACAGAGACACAGCGAGTGGAAAAAGAGAAAAAAGAGAGCAAGATTGAGAGGGTGAGTGAGAAGCGAGGGAGACAGAGAGAGACAGAGCGAAATAGAGAGAGAGGGGTGGTGGAGGTGTCTTTATGGATGTGGTCTCTGAAAATGTTGAAATGCTGCGTTTGCTGTGAACATCCATCCAATGGAAAGAGCATGATGGGAAGAGCGCTCCGGCGGTCACAGGGTGGCTATATAAAAGCTGAGGTGTTACACCAACGCTTTGCTGGCTCCAAATACTGATGTCTGTTTGGCTTTGTTGGACTTTTAAACCCTTTTCATTGCTTTTTTCCCCTTTCACTACTGAAAATACCATAGAGTTTCCTTTCCTGCCACTGTGTTCATATCTACGCCTACAGGCCTTATTCTTCACTACAGTCTATACAGGGCACGGATGAAAGACGACAAAGACTTCCTCCAGTGATGGTGGTTCTGTAGTAGTATGTTTATATATGAATAGGATTTTTTTTAAATAGGGAAAATACATCTTTGTCCAAATTGTACCAACATGTAACACATAGAGCATATAATAGTGATTTACACGAAACAGAAATTGCCTTTTTTAAAAAGAATGAAGCTTTTAATATGCAACTGATCAATATCCATCATATCACTCTGTATTTCATTATAAGTAATTGTGTTTCAACCAAAAATACTAAATTTAAACTGATAATTTTATACAGCACATTGGAATATGAAATGTACTTTCATAACAAGTCTTGTAACAAGGAAAATGTGGTTTTGTGTTTTGTGGTTAAGGAGATAATTTGTCAATCACTGCAAAACAAGAAGCTGTATAACTGTGAAAATAGGAGCTATTTGCAAATAGGGCAAGGTGTTATGTAAATAACGGTTCTGCATAAACATGAGCTCTGACTAGGAAAAATTGGTATTAATCAAACATGAGCTAGAACAAATTAAAATATGCCAGCTGTATGAGACCATTTTCTCCTCCTTTTTTATGAGGAAAACAAGAAAAAAATCAGGCGACAAAACAGACAGGACCACTGATGCTTTGTTGATAAGGTCCATCTTATCATGCAAGACATCGCTGTATTGAGAATATAAATGCAACATGGAACGCAAGTGAACAAAAAGAATTATTATTAACAATGGCTGAAATTTTCACAGTCATGGTCGGGCCTGAATGAATTTATTCAGTGCTAGAACGTCCCCACACACTCGCACAAAAACCACTACAAAGCTACACAGTGGCAGGCTCTTATCTTGGATTTCCTTTCATTCTTTCCCATCCCCTGTGTATTTTAACCACTGCATTTATCAACACTTATCTGTATCATTCTATTTGGGCGAAAGCAGGGATGTAATTATGATGTGGTGTCCAAAAACTGAAGTCTATTTTGAATAGCTGGACTTTTGATCAGTATCCTATCAACAAAAAAAAAATCCAGCAGTTTCCTGTGTGTTTCTAAGATGCATTTATTTATTTGAGAGCCTCTTCAGACAAAACAACCAGATTGAATAATAAAATAACCTCTACCATTATGTTATCAGTTACATTAACTTTGAGTGCACGGTAGATCCTATTGTCTATTTTGAACACCCAGCAAAATGAAAATCACAGTCATCATCTCTGATAGACAAAGGGCAGATGATAATAAATCTGAGGTCAGTGAACTAATTAACGTGTGTGTCTGTGTGTGTGAAAGCACATGAACATGAAGCACATATAATTGGAAACATCGTGATGAATATGTTGTTATGCTTTAGTTAGTATTTAAGTGCTTAGTGTGTTTATATGCACATGCATAGCTTTCCCAATAAGGTATTCATTGTGTTTATCATATATTTTAAAACTCCAGCACCTAGAATTGACCCTCACAACCAATTAATGTAATAATGTCCTGTAGCAAGAAAAGAGCATCAAGAAATCTTTACATAGAAACCTTTACATATACACACACACATATTTTTCTTTCTTTCTTAGCTGAGCTTGAAACTGTTGTTGGCCACTTGACTTTCTAAGATGATATTATTCATGAGTCATGTGATCAAACAGTCAGAGCTGCAGTATTTGTAACAAGGGACCACTGCTTGCCTTTAGTAGGCCAATCAGCACTTAATCAAGTGTAGTCACTATTGTAGTTGCTAAGAGACTGGGGCGTGTTGCACAGGCAATGCAAAGCATGACTCGATGCTGTAAATCTGTCCATGTTTCGTTCTTAGTGGTCTGCTCTGTACTCTTGGTGATGAGGTTTGCCTACACTCTCGTCTACCATGTGATCTTGAAAAAGAAGTCCTGATTGAGTATGTGTGACTGCCATGAAGCACAAACTGCATTATGCTAGCTGTTTATTGGCGCAATGAGTCAGGCGGCCCATGAAGGTCAATTGACTGGATTTGAGAGCAGTATAACAGAGTAGGTACTGTGTGACAGAAGGCTAAGTGGCAAAGGCGTGTAGAGCCCATTCAATAGAGCCCAATATTAGCTATCATAATAGAAACTGACAAAGGCATTTCCAGAGGGGAGTGAAAAATTGCAACATGCACTGTGCACTGGTGCAATTATTGCATGTGATATGGAAGTTAGATAATTTCATCTGGCAGTGTAGCCCTCCCTGTATCCACAAAGAGACCAAAAACCGCCTGGGATTAATCCAGAATTATTAGCGCTCTTGGCAAGGATGAGCTAAAATAATTAAACAAAACAATTCCGATATTTTTTTTGTGTGTGTGTGTGTCATAGTTTTCAAAATTCAACATATACTTTGTCGCTCCAAAATGGATACACTAAAATTTGTCGTACGTAGAAATGGCGGGAACGACAGTAGGGGTGAGAGGGATGGTAACTGTGGCACATGCAGACATGATGAACTTCACAACATGACTGAACTGTTAAGAAGGAGAGATGATGGAGAAACAAATGTTATGATCGAACAGTGACAAAGAATTATCTCAACATCAGTGAGGTTTTCCATAGGTAAAGGGAATGTTTGACTGCCGAGTTCAGAATCACTGACTCCAACTTCAAGTGAGACCATGTAACTTTTACTGAACAGTGGTGATGATCACCATAAGAAACACTTGGTAATTGCAGGAAAATAGCACATTAAATATCCCAACAGTGTCCTATATTCTCACGCAGTTACTTTTAAGACATCCACATTTGGCGCCTTGACTGGAAGAACCATAAATAGACAACAGTAATCATGTCTCTTTTTGAGATGTGTTAGCTTATATATGTATATATTGGTCTGTGAAAATCATGCAAGAGTAACATAGGTAAAGAATAGTTTTAAGTGAGTGAACTGACTCCATTATGTCATTTAAGGAAAAGCATTCACAAACAGTTTGCTAACATTAGCTGACATTAGCCTTTGTAAGCTAATGAGTAAGCCTGTGGCAGCAAAACCCCAAATGTGCACTGAATTGATAAAGTCTTTGTTTTATTGCAAATTAATTTGGGAGAAATGAGAGTATGTTGACTCTTTTTTAAAAGCTACATAGTTTTGCTTTGAAGGGAAACTATATCTGTCATGGGTAAAATGTTGGTTTAAAACATAATCTCCATGTGTGCATGCACTGCAATATACTGAAAACCACTGACTTAAATATACTTTATATAGTATCATTTTAGCATAGTTGTAAATTGCTTCCCCCTGGTGCTGCACTTTCCTCTCTGCTGTGATGTTGTAAGATAAACCTTATACCATACATACTTTACATATGATTTATTGTGGTACAATAGATGATATAAATGTTGTGGATATGCATGACAGTATGATTCCATATGTACCATGTAATTTGGAATGGTGGGGTAAGGTATTAAGAAGTATTTATAGTATGTAAACCCCTTTGATGTGTCTGATAAGTGGCTAGATAAATAATACAAGATAGCTAATTACGAACAAATATTGTAAGTTAATAATTGATTTGAGAATCACTTTGCTCAGTGTACTAGCTCCAACCTGCACCTGTGTTTTAACATAGTGTAAGACTAAAGAGGCTTCTGGCCAGTTTTCTATTTATATCTCCAGGAGAAAACTGCGAGTGAGACACCTGACTACTTAATATGGTGCATAGTGGTAGTTCAGCAGGCTGAGGAGTAACATCTACTTCGAACGCTTCTTGTTTCAACTGAGCCCGAAACTGTTACTGAGCGTCAGTCCCTGACTCTCTCTCTTCCTGCAGAGCATCTTGTATGTGTTGTAGATTAGCTCAAATCATGTCGCAGTAAAGGTTTTTTTTTATTTGTTCTTCACTTTGTATTCCTCAGATTCTTTTCTTTTCTTTCTTTCTTTATTTTAAAATCTCTCACCTGTAAGCCCTGTATAGCCAGTTAATGAAAGTCCTTCAGCACAGTGCAGCGCCCCATCTTGGTTCTTCAGCAATCTGTCAGTGAAAGCACGAGAAAAAAATGTGCCTTTAGAAAAATCCATCTGTGCCTGCGCAAACTGCTTTCTTGAAAGGATTTAGCCTCTTCTGAAAATGAGTGGTGTGACATTAGTCAGACACGTTGTCTTATGTGCTGTTAAACTAATGAAAAAATATAAAAAGCCCACAGAGATGCATTTAGGTTCAAGATGGTGCACTTCAGTGAAGACTCCACAAGTCTCATAATAGGTTGTATGTATATGATTCCTCCGCAGTGTTATTATGGCTGTGTTCATCAAATCGCTGAGCATTCAGTGTGAAGCTTGTTGAATCTTTTTAAGGAAATCTTTATCGCTCCCTTAAAACATTACCTGAAATAAACAGTTCAACGCTGATGCATCTGTTCAGTCTGAATAAGAATGAACTCTGGCACAACAGTTGCTGATTGCATTTGCTGGAGTTGTTAGAATCACTTTGTAAGTAATTAATAAGTAATTTATGTGTCACCGTGACCGGACAGATTACAGTGAGGGCAGTTAACCATGTGAATCAAGTGTCTTTTGTCTTCAGCAAGTATTTACCAGATAATTACACCAGTGAAATTAAACTGTACTAATTTTGCATGGCAGGCACATATGGTGATTTTAAGAACCTCTAATGCTTCTTGAACCTCACCTTGGGAAACTACGTGGGTTAGACACCTTAAAAAAACAAACAAAAAAACAACAACAACACACAAACCAAAAAACTAAACAGAAAAAAGTTGGCGTTATATAGAGAAAGCAATGTAACTAGTGGGCGGGCAGAAGTGGCAGATTTTTTCTGCCTTAAGTCAGGGTTGGTTATAAAATCTGTCTTGAAACTGTCTTTCGGCTACCAAACCGTATGTGAAGGGCAATGATGAATGCGCTCGTCTGTAATAGGCCTAATGCAGAACTGCAGTGGTCGAAATATACCGTGTGAATGGTCCTGATGAGAGCGTGCGCTGCCTGCCGACGGAGAGGGAAACTATAGACGAGTGATCCGCTCGGTGCGTCAGGACGCACGAGATGACCGCAGATGGCCTGTGTTAGACTATCCCCATTTCCAACGGGTGTTCTCAAACCCTAGACCTTTTTTAGTTCGTTTGATGTTTTTTTTTCCTCTCCAGACGACACGAAGCTGAAGAGCCTGGCAACAGAGACGTCCCGTGAACAGAAACACATCAGACATCCAAGAGTCTGATCTGTCCTACGCGGCGTTTTTTTTTCTTCTATCTCTTTTTTTTTTATTGTTGCGACGGTGGCACATTTCGCTCACATGCTCACCATCTAACCAGCGACGGGCGGACAACGCGATCACAACTTCAATTTTTTTTTGTTGATGTTCCGCCTCGGCTGCACGTCTCCGTCCGCGCCGCAGCCGCACGCACCTTGTGACTGTTTTTAAAGCAGGACGATGCTCTCCTCGCTCTTATTTATTTTGATGCCCACACGGGCGCATTTGCGAGAGAATCCGCTCTGTCCGTAAGGATTTTTCACCCCCCTCCACCCCCCTTTTTTCACTGCCTTTATCATATCTTTAGTCGGGTGGACCTCTCCCCTCTACCCCCCCTTTTTTGTCGGTCTGTCTTTAAGATAGCAGCCTATTAATTTTTAATTCTTATGCATCCGCACGAAGACGGGACCAGAGAGGAGCAAACGAGTGATAACCAGAGGGGGAGTGGAGGAGAAGGAGGCAAGTGAGGAGGGACGCGAGAATGAATGAGACACACTGAGCAATTAAGGAAAAGGAGATTGGAGGAATCAAGGTAGGAACGACGCGCAGTTTTATTTCTCATCTCCTATGTTCTTGATGCATGTGGTACCGGTGCGACCGTAGTGCCATGTAATGTGCACCATCCAGGCACCCAGCGTCAGGCTGCGTGAGGTGTCCAGGCGTGTAAGCCGATTTATTTATTGATATTTTCTGCTTTGACAGATACGGCTCCGTGTTTACGGTGCGTCAGCGGCCGTCGCTTCGTATTTGAAATGCGTGCTGGATGCTCTAAATTAGTGGGATTTGGGAAGGACTCACGTTTGTGGGCCTGTGCATTGCACCGTGGCCTGCACACTAATATATTTTGGAAATTTTAATTAAGCGCATGCATTCTGGGAGCGGCTGTTTGCTCGTCCTATAAAAGGGGAAAGTGGAAAATGTTAAGTTCGGCAAATGTAGGAGGGTGGCACTAAAAAAAAACTAAACAAAAAACACCAAGGCGGATTATAAAGCTCTCCTGAGCAAACTGTTCAGTCAGTCCTTTGGTCGTCCAGAATAAAAGTAGATAAGGAAAAGAGAAGTGCTGGGATGTTGGCTGTATCCCTCCCTCTGTTCCCTCAGTTTTATCTGAGCACAAGTTCCACGCTAGAGAGAAAGAAAACCGAGTACCTTCATGGTTATTAGAGAAATAAATCCATCTGAGCGAAGTGTTCAGCCTTAAAGTGAACTGCTCTGCCCATTCCCCCCATGTTCCAGAGGAGACCATTAATCCTGTACCTCTCAAATCATTACCTATAGGCCAGCTGCTCTCAGAGGGGTCTGGGGAGCCCCAGGAGTCCTTGAGGAATGTTCCAGGGTGTCCCCAAAAAAATGAGTCATGCTTTGCTCAAAGTTCAGTTCACCCTAAACCCCAATTAGACAAAGCATAAGAATGTGTCTGTGTCTTAAATTTTCACCTCAGTGCAGAATAAAGAAACAGCAGGAAAAGTCTTTATCCAAATTTGATCAAATGTGACCCCGTAATGTTGGGGGGTTTGTATAATGAAAACTGAGGCGCCTTAATATTGTTACTATGCTGAGCTAATTCCCAATTTAATAATAAAACATCTAATAAAAAAGGCTACACGTTGTGTTACGATGGAAGAAATTAAACCTTTTTGTCTTTGTGTGTTATTATGATAAAATTGAACCTGAGGAGGCAGACGTGAAAGACCCTGAAAACAGTTATTTTCTGCTGGTAAGCCTTTTCCTCATTTCACCGGGGTGCATTGTGTTTATCCTGCCAATTCTTGGGGAAAAATTGGCATGTCTACTATTCTGAAGGGGCTGAATGAAATTCAAATTCTTCAGGTGGTAAAACAGCAATATTGCAACTGTCTGATTGCGTTATCTGGGCATTCAAGAAGCCAGACTTGGAATTGGTTTACTGCCAAACACTCTCCCCGGGAAGACAGAAGGATTTATTTCCCCCTTGTCTGTGTGTCACATCACCATCAGAAAAATTATTCTCGGCTTTCAATGGGTGAATAATAGTCATACATTAGCATGGCATTAATGATCGTCAGATTTTTAATAAGTCACTAATCATAATTAGATTTATTTCAGTGTGACTTCAGTGTTTTAGGAGGCTCTGCAATTCTGTGGCTAGGATTCGACGACCGTATTATTTTATTTAAGGTACTCGTTGTGAAGGAAATACTGTGTACTGCACCTGCCCGACGGTTGTTATACTGAATAATTCTGATTTATCAAATGCGTTCAGTTAAAAAACAAGGATTTTGCTGCACATGTGTACATTTGGAAAATGCTTTCATACGGTATGAGTGTAAATGCATGCAGGCACGCACGCATACACACACACACACACACACACACACACATACACACACATGCGTTATTTTTATGAATAAGAATAACAGTACTCCCCAAAGTGATTTTTGTTGCTCTCTCCTTTGTGCAGTATATATGTATCCCCTGTAGCTCTTTGACAAGGCTGACTAAATGAATATGTTAATAGATAATAAGCAGAAAGACACAGCACTGATATGAATTTCAGAAAATGACCTATGCTGTTTCTGCCCCTCAGGACAGTTAAATGTATTCAAAGAATAATATTCTCCTGATTTTAAAACACGGTGAAAGCTTTTGGTATCACGCTAACATTTCACAGTGTTTCTCAATTTTTTCCCAGCATGGTTATTAATTAGATCAAGTGACACATATTGAATGCTACATGTCAATAATGGATTGTTGATTTTGACACTGCATGGAGATTTGTCCTTAACCTGTGAAGGACGCTGACATCTTCTTCACGGATAGGATGGTGTGAAATGAAAATGAGTGTGGTTTTTAGTTGCAGCACCTTATTTTACAGTTGACAGTGGGCTTTGTGGTAACAAATAACATCATTCAAAAGGTAGAGCAAAACAGACTATATACCACGGCTGCAAGAATTCACCAAATCTGGGATTCAATTATATTTTCTATTTTGAGATTAAATTGTCTTCCGTTTTCTAGTATGATCCCCATCTTAACAGATGATTAAATTGGTGCAGCTATTGTTACCTTATCAGTTTTGAATCATCAAAAAATGTAAAAAAAAAATTAAAAAAAAGCCTGTCAGTCTAGTCAAGTATAAGTCATGTTTTTTTCTGAAATTCTCAAGCAATGCAACAACAATGCAGAGCGTCAGTCATTCAGTTAAAAATATTCTCCAGTTAAATTTTATAACAATGAACCAACATTAACCTGCATACATTCAGCTACAACAACACGGCACAAAATATATTACCACCACTTTTAAAAATTATTTTTACATTTTCTTTCGAGAAAACTTGGGCAAGCATTATAGTCGTTTTTCAACTCTGATAGTGGAAACATTGATCCCGCTGCGATGTTTAATAATGGGTGTTAAATTATTTTGAAATCTTGATGTGAAGTTAAAATGATTGCACCGCCGTATATTGAACATATCCAGATGTTTGCTGAGGTAGTCGTAACATGCAGACACAGATTCACACAGACACACACACACACACACACACACACACAAACGCTTAACATGCACTTTGATGTACACACATGCTGCCACTGTAAGCTTGTTCAGCCAGGAGGGCTGAGTGGAGAGTCCCAGCACAGAACAGAGGACTTCTACACTGGCACTGCAGTATATTATGATGATAAACTTAATCTCGTCGTTGCCTTTTGATGATGAAGGGCTCCCAGATATAATATCCGATTAGAACTGCAAGCCTAGCCTGCCAGTCCCGGGCTTCTCATGGTACATCGTACAGGGGAATTTATTTTGAAAAATCATGTCCGTGGTACATATTAATTTGTTGTAATTCTGGGGATTATATCCAATTACAATCAATTCAAAACGACCCTTTACAATATTGAATCGTATCTGGATGACAATTCTTGACCGTTTGTTTTTTCAAAATGCCATGTTGACATTTCCCAGAAAATAACTTGGCTGCTAGTTGTAACCTTTGCCAATTTTTGAACGGCATTTGACACTGTTTTATTTCGCATTTGCAACAAAATGTTTTAAGCAAAGTTGATCTCTCTTGTCAGAATGGACTGAAGATCCAAGTAGTCATTTGTAGTTGCATTTTATTTTGTGATTAGTGAGCTCTTTTCAACCAATGTCATAAGGGTGCAGGGATCCAGTGATAAAGGTGGCTGTACGAGGATACATGCATTTCTCATGAGGTGCTGATGTAGCTGTGTACCACTTGTGCACATCCAAAGGGTAATCTTTTATGCCCTTTTCAGTTAAGTCAGGATGCTATGTTTTTGTCAGGCGGTTTTTCACTGGACTGACCTAGAAACAGTATATTGTGTCGTGGTAGGTAGCTTTTCCTCACTGCTGCCTTTTGTAGGCAGCACTGGTTACCTGGCAATGGTGGTTCTGTGGTTGTCACCAGCTTGATAAGACTTGTCCTGACAGGAAAGCCATTATGATTATAATGACAGTTATTGTGGTGCGGTGTTTAACCACCGTCGACAGAAACGCTCAAAATGGTTTTAAACAGCTGTTGTTGGGCTAATTATTGCAATCAAAAATACCCTATTATGTTTTGTAATGTGTTGGCTGTTTTCCTTTTAAATGCTAGATTATATTTTAGGAGCATGAACATGCAGTTATTGATTGGAAAGAGAGGGTTAAGGAGGGGACAAGAAAAGGAGAGAAAATAAAATAGGGCGACAAATGCTGAGAGCGGTAGGAAAGAGGGACAGGTACATAATGGGCAATGTCTTTGCTGTGGTGCTGAGGTGCAAAAGCAATGGGCAGTGTGCGTCTCTTTTGAATTAAAGGGCCTTGGTACAGTAGAGTTTTCTGTGAATGTGGCCATGCACGCAGCAGCTTGTATTTGCAGGCTCCTGGCTCCATGGTCTCTGCTACATCTGGAGAAAGACTGAAGGTGTGGGCTTTGAAGAGCCAATCTTATAGGAACCTTACCACACACTAATTCAATTCAGTTGCTGCCAGCCTTGAGCACGTGCAGGCGCCGGCATGGCGAAAATGAACAGGAGCAACAAGAGCACATGAACAGAAAAAATCGATGAGGACTCTTTTTCATAAATGGAGTGGGTGTTAAATTAGCTGGATGGGCCCATGTAGCAACACATTGGATTGAGTGCCTGGTGTATTTGGGTTGTGTCTATCGACTGAGAGACGACTTGGTGTACAGCAGTGAAAAGACTCAGTGATGCTCAATCAATGTGACCAATCAGCCTCACCAGCAATTCATTCGGTTTTACACAGATTTGTTTGAAGTAAAGAGTCTTTGAATTGGTGTGTAAAAAGTGTATCGCTGCAGTTGCAACGACCAAATTGTATCCATTGTTTGTAATGGTCGACGTTGATTGACCTTTTGAGCCTGCTTGATTTTCCTATTCATGGTTTTAAAAGCACCTTCAAATACTAGTTATCAGCTCAGTCTGTGTTAGTCTGTTTTCATTTCTTAACATGTATTTAATGGGTTTTCACAGCCCTGTGCCAAGACACAGTTTTGAAGGCACTTGAAAATAATGATCACAAATCAATATAATCTTGCCCCGCTGGTTTTCTGGCATTTTAAGAAATCAGTTATGGCAGCTCCTGCCAAAGGTATATAATGGCAATGGCACTCTTTACACTGTGCAATTGATTCCGATCCTTCTGTGCCTATAGCAAGCTCCCGTACATTCAGAAAATTTTGTGAATGCTGATGCCACTAGAGATGCAGGAAATACAAACACAAACATGTTCAGAGGAACTGGCTTTATTTCTGCAGGATTATGATATCTTTTGTCACAAATTGAGTGTGGGCTTTATAAAAAAAAAAACTAAGGTCATTGAAGAGTGGAAGGGAGAAACCTTTGAAAAAATGAAGAAGGTAGAGAAAAGTCTATCGGACCATCTTAGTTAAATCCTTGTCCTCAGGTAATTGGGGTAGCTTTCCACGTCCAATCTGTCCATTTGAAAAAGGAGGAGTGCACAGATGAAAGGAAACAGGGATCAATTGACCTAATAGCTTGTCCAATCAATCCTTATGTTTTTCTGATAGCTTGACGTAGGTTGTGGACCAGACTGGTGGATGAGCCCCTCTAATTGGCTCGGCCAGAGCGGGAGGCTGAGTGGTAATGGCAGGAGTAGTCGTCACTCCTCCTCACACCTGGTGCTCTCACTCTACCAGCATCAATACTGACACCCTTTGTCCTCATTACCTTCAACTTAGTGCCATGTAGAGACCTTTCATCTGCTGCTGCAGGACTCCAATGTTCCTTCATTATACCTCCGTTTACATGATCCACTTCTCGCTTTCTGCCATTGACCCCTCACACTCAATGACTAATACAGGAGTTATTCGACATCGCCCAAGCTATCACCGCATTCGGTCAGGCAGCAGAATTAGGTGAGACGTGTATATAAACAGGAACTCCGTCTGTGTGCGCTCGTGTGTGTATTTGTGTGTGCATGTCTGGCTGTCTGTCCCTTACAAGCAGCGATGCTCACCTGAGACTCACCTGAGTCATTCCACAGAGGACAGCTCTGGTGGGTTCGTATTTGTGTCAGCGCACTCCCTTTGGAGTATATGGTGTTGGACTGGTGTGAGCATGTTTGTGTTTGTGCATCTCTGTGTGTGTCCATGCTGTGAGCTGTGAGAGGAGGCAACACCAAGGAACAACACGGGAGCAAAAGAAGCTGTTTGTTTGCTTGCCTGCCAAGACGTGAGATGGAGGGAAGCAGGTAGAGAAAAGAGAGAGAGAGGTTGGGGAGACGGGGAGGGGAAGGGAGATGAAGCACTGAGACAGAGGTGTGAAAGGGCACGTACATTCATAAACAGCTGCAAAAACACCCAGAGCATAATACATACAGTAGGCAGATGCCAGATGAGACAGAAAGGGGGAGGTGCACCATGATGGAAAAAGTCCATAAACACCTAGAGCAATGAACTTAAGGAGAGAGAGAGAGAGAGAGAGAGAGAGAGAGAGAGAGCATCCGGAGTGGATTAATTAAGGATTATAATTATGTTGGGACTATGCTTGTCTCACCTGAGACTGCCCGGTGCCGCTCCCCTCCAATCCTCATGCCCTCTGCTCCTTTGCACATATGGACATAAACCACAGAAAAATACTTCCCACACTTGCGGTATCATAACTTCACCTCTCTGACCCTGCGCAGAAAAGTGAATGAGCACAACAGCACATTAACCTCTGTTCTTCTTTTTTTTTCTTTTAGTATTAGTCTCTATGTGCACACTATAAATGTGCTAAAGTAATTTGCACACTGCAAATTGTCACAGTACAGCATAGCTTACGAAGGCGTAAGATTTATGATCAGACAAACAATGTCTCAAATCCCCAATATTTGGTTGCGGCACTCAAGTTAGTGTGTGAACACCACAAACTGGTTTTTAAGAGCATATTGACAATTTTTATGTGTATTTACGTTATACTTTTCTAGCCACTAGAGGGCAATGGAACTAGTTGTAAATACAATATCACCATTAAAACATGTTGTAAGGTTAATATGGTGAATATGTATGCAAAAGGTTGCCAGATTTAATAGATATAGAGAAATAGCATTAATTTGAAGAAATATTGCTAGATCACTATAATTCCAATTTCATTCTCTTTTAGCTCTGTTTTTGGTCTCCACCAACTACTGAGGAAAATATGTGACTCTTTAGCTGTTAAATGCTTCATTCTTTTCAGTGGCCATTCACTTGTAGTGCAGTGGATATGTCAGAGCTTTTTCACATAAATTCATATTCTGACTTGACACATGACATCAATGAGACTGAACCAAAACATTTAATTTGCCGTAAAATCAAAGCAACAAGCTGGAAAATGCTACCATGCAACAGTAGAGCTGAAGGGATCTGCAGTTAGTGATCCATTGTTAATAAAACATTTTTAAAACCACAGAAGCATTTATGCAACCTTCATTGACAGAGAAAATTTAAATGTTTTGAGACTCTGTTCCTACAATACCCAGTATTCATTGCAAATGTTGCATTTCAAAATCAGTGGCAGACCACCTATTGTTGTGATTCAACCCTACATGTTTTATTACATTATATAGGTATTTTTATCCATTGCTCTAAAATATCACAGTCAGACATATTATCCAAGGACTATGATACCTTCCAAGACTTGTTTAAAAACTGTATGGATGGACAATTTCTCAGTTGTTAAATTTTAGGGACATCATGTGAATTTCAAACTACTTGTACTTAATTTTATAATATTAGGCAAACATAGCATAGCTCAAGCCAAACCACAGCTGTACTATAACCCTGTGGCAGAGACAGGCAGTGAACTGAGCTTTGAAGATACAGGCGGTGTAAAGCAGTTTTATGTTAGATTTTCTCCTTACATTACAGAGGATTGAGGTTCTGATGTCCCATACTATTAACTGGATTGGAGCCTTGTGTTTTCCAGTGATCCTGCACAGTGGTCAACAGCTAGTACCCAGGTGTGGATTTAACAGAATCAGTGTGAGGTAAGGTGCTGCTAAAAATGACCATGCATGCTCAGCAACTCTTCCCTGGTTATCTGAAGTTTTTTTTTGTATTGTTAGTTTGTTTCTAAAAACTACAGTGCAGTGCAGCAATTTTTAGAAATTGAGTGCTTTGCTACTTTCATTTGAAAAAGAGATAAAAAATGGAGAATGTTTTGTCGGAAAAACGTCCCCAAAATGATGGACCGTAAAAGGCTACACGGCTGCTGGTGAAGGAGTATTTCTAATAAAATAAAATAGTCTGTTAGGATGTAAATGCACTTCAGTAATCCAATAACAGTTACGATCACACCACTTGGGCTCCCATCCTGTTGTGCTATTAGAGTATGAACATGAACCACACGTCATACATCATCCGACCACAAAAGACACTTGCCAGCCCATGGCTTAATCTCTGGTCACCTCACGACCCAGAGGCAACACAAAAAAGATACACACACAACTTAAAAACTGACCAACAAAAACATTTTCTCTGCAGCCACAGAACTGAGGCATTTAGAGAACAGAATGGAAAAGGATTTAATTGAGTCTTTGATCATTATAGAATTACCATGTGCCTTCTTGGCACCCTGGTTATTGTTTCATGGATTAATCGTTTTCATTCCACAAATTGTGGAATCCACATAGCAAATCAGTGTGCTGCCTGCTTGACATAGATATGCAGTTGGAGTAAGGGAATTTTAATGTGTTCTTGCCCTCCAATTGGCTCTAGCCGTCCATGCGACTTGATTTATTTGAAAGATTGGTTTTATTGATTCACTGAATTAATGTGGTGCCAGTTTAATCAGTGTGCTATGGAACTATGCAGAATTTGACATCTCTGTGAACTCAGATGAATTGAGTGTACAATATTGATCTGGTTATCCACAGTATTTATTCAGCTATTTGTCTAAGACCTGATTAATTCAGTGTATACGAAATAATGTAGGTATGTGTTTACGAGGTTGTGCAAGTGTTTATGTTTGTGTGTCTCTCCCCCTCTCTCTGTATATTTGTGTAGCTAGTAATTGCTTCTGTTATGGACTGCAGGTTTCAGCCTTTTATGGGAATATAGCAGCTTTTTTGTACATGCAAAAACACGCTGCTATTGTGTGTTACAAAACGCACATCCCATGCAGACTCAGCACATGCATGTTCAGCATTAAATCACATGTGAACATCCATACACACACGCAAAAGTAAAGCATATGTATGTATGGACACCCTGCTTGCTTGTGTGCAGCTTTTAATGCATCATTGTGGAACAACAGTATGTGTTGTAATTGCAGACCGTATATAGTGCAGGGCTGGAGCAGCGTTCAGCGCCGGTGTGGTGATTGAGCAGTCTCTGTCAAATAGAGCCAGAGGAGAGAGAGTAGTTCTCCAATTAGAGCTAACTCAGGATGGATATGGATGCTTTCTGACAGCTGTCTCATCTGATTCTGCTGCATGTGGCGGAAGAACATTTGTTTGGAGATGTTTGTTTAGGCTCATTATGGATAAAAGCAGAAGCTTCACACATCTCTTTCCTCCTATTCCATGTGTGATGGAGGACCACCGATGTTGATATTACACATAAGAGAATCTCAGCTGTCAATTGGCTGCAAGTGTTCATAGAATGAGTTCTATTCAGACATTGTGCACTCCTAGCTCTAATCCTACAAGGCTATTTAAGTACACTGGTTAAAAACAATTGACTGTATTGGAGAGATTGTCAGCAAATAAAATGGTGAATTTCTGAGGCTTGGCATGCAGCTAGCAAGCACATAGTAGCATCCTAATACTGCATGATTTTGTATAAATTATTGTGCCTCCTGAGAGCTGTGGTAGATTGTAGGAGAAAAATCCAGCAAGTCGAGTGGTAGCTTGTTCCTGCAGGGTAAACTCAGTCATGTAATGAAATACAGCAGAAATTAAAACTCCTACTCCATGTGTTTATTTAATCATATGACATGGACTATAGCTCAGGTCATAATTACCATATAAGTTCAAACAAATGCAAAGGGCAGCACTCTGTTTTCTACTGGCATTTCTGCTGTGCATTATACAAAGCAGTATATAGTTAATAAAATGAATGACTAAAGACACCTAAATTATGAAATAGGATGGGAGGTACATCCACATGGTAAAAAATATTACTGAACTTTATCTATTGTGTTTTGATCTGTTGGTGTTTTCTTTAACAAGAGCTGCACAACATTGCTGAAACCACATTGTTTATATTGTGCATACCTGAAATTCCTTACCCGCCTTTATACAAGGAAGCACTAACCTTTAGTGCTATGCAGCATTCTCACAAAACTACTTTACACTCAGAGGTTACATGAATGCCAGTAACTTCATTATAACCAGATTAAGGCAGTACTCAAATTATTGCAGCTGTCATGTAAGCAAGATAACTGGATTATCTTAGTTGAATTAAAACCAGAATTGTAGAAAGGATAATTCAATTGTCTAACCCTGAGATCAATCTTTTTTTGTACTCCGGCGCACACCTTCATTCTGATATCTTCTGGTGTTGTAAGAGGTTTTTCAGTATAAACAGCTGCGTGGTTAGTGGTGGAAAACAAAGCAGAGCACGCGTCTTTTTTGGGGGGCGACAGCAAAACAGCTTTTATGTTACAACTAACTCTGCGAGTGACAGGGCCCGTGATATGGGTTTTCTGTGAATTCATCATCACAACAAAACATAGACATATCGTCCATTTTCCTTCTGGTGCAAAAAAGGATGTTTTGCTCAGCTACTTTGCATCAAACAAATCGTGTGAACACTGGCTACCAAGCAAATGGGTGGCAAACCATAATCGCACAATCGCCTTGAGGTGGTTATTCACAGTAAACAGGTTATAGTCTGTATTTAAACAAACTGCGTCTACTGCTTTTGGTTTCTGCAAAGCTGCAAGGCTGCATATTAAACCTCCTCTTTCCATAAAACTGTTGTTTTTTTTTCTCTGCGCTGAAAGTCTGAAAGTATCTACATGAACCTCGTTTTCTGTGCTTTTTCTGCTACTCTCTAAACGATTTGTTCTGCCCTCACAGACTCTATTTGTCAACTCTTCTAAATAATTACGGTGCTTCAGCCCACATACATACCTGTTTGCTCACCTACCATTTGCAGTTTAGAGACCTAAATGTCTGTGTGCTCACTGGTTCTCTAATATGTGCCTGTTTACACTCGCTTGGCCCTGCACCCTGCACTTACATGCACCTGTGCGGACTCCCCTTCCTCTGTGAGTGTACTAACGTTTGCCCTACACTCACCTTCTCTCCTGCTCATGTGCCCCCCTCACTCACCTTCTGATGGTAGCAGATATGGATGGAAATACAAATGACCCCTGATGAACCCAGATATTGAGCTGTTTTAAAGCTGGAGGCTTTAGACAATATCCCTTCTTTGCTCCGATGTGCTGTAGAAGGAGGGGCCATGGATTCTCACTACATCGGGGTTTTATGGGATTTATGACCCCCGTCCCCAGCAGCTATCTTTTCCTCTACTGGCATTTCTCCCACTGGCTAGAATTAGCAGGCGAGGAAAACAAACAAATTACAAGGAAACAAACACAACAGCTAATAAGCATGTAGTGACATGAAGAGAATGCTTTCAGCAGGATGCAGGCTGAGAGAGGGAGAGGCAGGGGCAGGGTATAATCTTCTCTCCCCTGTCTTCTGTTTCTGCATTTCCCTCTAATTTCCTCCTGCCCCGCAGTCCCCTCCACCCTCTGTGACTCGCCAGTGGGGCTCTCCGAGGAGATCATCTCCGAGCATGGGCAGTGCTAGACAGATGGGCGGATGATGGATCTGACGTGATAGACAGCGGGGTGATGGATGGCTGGCTGGCTGATAGGGGATTAATGCAGTGCTGAGGCCATTGCAGCACAGCGCATGGCTTAGTGATAGATAGATAAAACTGACGAGCAGATAAACAAGAGACTGCTAATCCACGCCCCCTTGATGGACAGAAAATCAAAGTGAGGGAAAAGAACCTCCAAGGGAGAGATGAACCTTGGAGGGATACTGCCATTACAGGTTGAGAGCGTTCATGGGAGGAAATGTAAGTGAGCGCAACGTGAGATGAGGTAGGGGGCTGAGGAGAGTCAAGTAGGGAGCATTGTGTTGTAGTTCTGTGTAGGCATGGGTCAGAGATAATCCTCGTCTGTCGAGCCGGACTTGGTGCTGGATCTATTAGACGAGCGCAGGAGTTTTGGTGATATGGCGTAGGGGGTTGTCAGGGAGGCCTGCCGATATGCTATTTCGGGTGATGGCGAACAGTTTGACTGTGGAGGAGAGATTGGGCATAGCGGCAAATTGGCCGTAGTGGGATGTGATGGGATGATTGGATAGGAGAGAGTGTGCTGGTAGGGGATTGAAGATGGGAGTGATTGTTGTGTCTGTTGGTATTTTTTAATGCACTTCCCTCAGCGCAACAGCTTAATCTTCCGTTTAATGTATGAAAATAAAGGTTTTGGGTCTCTATGTTTATGCAATTTTGCCAACTGGCGAGTTGAAAAGGCCTGTTGTGATGAGAGAAAGAGGGGGAAAAAGGAGAGGGGAGTGGAGGACAAGCCCAGGGAGAGTTCCTCTGAAAATAGGGAGCAAGCTGACTATCTCTGCGTTATTAGCGAGCGCTAAGCTTTGTCTCTGTTCACCGTTTCAGGGGACCCCAGGGGTTCTGGCATCGATCTGGTGTGCTCAGAATGCACTCCGGTGTCACCTATTTAAACACAGTGAGCCGCTAGCCAACAGAGACAAGCCTTTATTTATCAACCCTCTGATTTTGGCTACACGGATGACAACCTGATTAGCACTTAAAGGAGCTCTTAAATCTTTTATTGGAATGGGTGGAGGCAATCTATAGAGAGGGGGAGACAGTGGTCTCAGCCAGAGAGAGTTACGGAGGATGAACGTAGAGGCAGGGTGAGGTACCGTGTCATCCGGGGGGTTAATGAAGGGGAGGGATAGACGAGATGTGAGTGTGACAGAGAGAAGGAGAGGAAGTGTGTGACTGGGAACAATGGGTGAGAAGTAGAGGGAGCGGGTGGGTGAGAGCAGGAGCAAGCATGTGACTTAGCAGTGGTGATAGAGATCTGGGGAGCAGATGAGAGCGCAAGTGGCTGCGACCATGAATGGATGTCGAATGAGTGGGTGAGGATGTTGTGATGAAGTGAAGGCCTGAGCGAGTGAACAAATTGCTGAACAAACAAGTGGGTGATGACATGCATGTTTGTGCAGAGCGCGTGGGCGTCTGCACACGTGTGCGGGCAAATGAATGAGTGAGGCGTGGTGGAAGAGACTAAGTGAGCGAGTAATGGGGGTTAGTGATGGGTGTGTTGACAGAAAGTGTCAGCTTTAACCACGCTGACCCGCGAATACAGGCTGCATGCACAAGTGGCTGAATTTGAGTGCCAGCTTGGACGTGAACTGACTGTAAAATTGGATGTGAATTTCGAGTTGGATGTGAAATGAATGCAAATTTTAAAAGTAGGTGGATGGTGTTTGCGCATCTATCCCTATGTGTCAGTCTCCTGTCGTTGCTACATCATTTTAGACGAGCCCAGGGGATGAGCATCTCTCCAGTCTCTTTGGCACATGAATGTTACTACATTTGAAATCCTCATTTCATGTTCTGTATAATTTTAGCAGGTGGGATTGGTCTGTGCTTTATTTTCTTGGGGGGGCGGGGAGTGGGGTGTTACTTCTATGCTTGCCTCTTGCCATCATCAAGGTACCAAAATTAAGGTTTGCATTTTTTAGTTCACATTTAACTAGATTAAATAATAACCCCAACCTTCTTGGCACGCTGTAACTGGGATCCATTTTGTTTCATGTAATAGATGAGTATATTTACTCTTGTATGGAGAGGAACACTAAGCGATGCCAGTGCTCGATTAGAGAGGAGCTGTTACTAGAGAGCAGCAAGATAATTTATTCTTGCTCTCTTTCCCTTGGGATGCCAATGGCCAAATCACTTTCAACGCCAAGAAGTGTGTGTATGTACGTTTGTTTATGTGTGTGATACTGGTGGCGTGGTGATGTAGAGACATTTGGGACGAGGCTATTGTCTGTCCTGCAGCCTGTGCTACGCTCAAATCGTTCCCCTCTTTCTCACCTCATCTCTGTCAGCAGCAAAACACCACTGCCTGTGAAATGTCAAAAGAATTAGCGTGACACAAATGCACACATATTGTTTACTGTCCCCTTCTCTCTTCCAGCCTTTTGCCTGTCTCTTTCACCTCATTGTCTGACATGGCTCTGTCTCATACCCTCTCCACCACCCTGGGCTGCAGCATGCCTGTCTGACCCTGTCCTAGTCTCCTTCAGGACCTGTCTCTTGGTGATCAAGCTCCATTATTTATGCTGTATCGTTTTTCACCATCAGTTCCTGTAATGGAACAATTGAGACAGATTTCCTTGACTGTCACAATTGCAGTGAGACTCAGCAGAGGTTGGAAATGGGATTAGCCTTAAATGGAATTTAATTTTCACTGTTGTTGTCTCCGAAGCCTGTCTACCACCCAGACACCATGACGCGCTTTGGTAGTGCTCTCACCGTTGTCTGTTGTGCGTGTGTGAGAGAGATTACTGCTCTACTGCACAGTGGCAAGAGCAGCATTTGTAATGCGATGCCCATGTGCAACAGTTTTGTCTTTTTCAGGGCTATGGAATGCAGTTCTGCAAATTCGCACTTATTCAAGAAAGTCCTACACTGACAACTGACAGTTAAGACTGTAAGATGTCAATGCCTCAATCCATAATACAGCAGGAGATGGAGAGCACTTTTTTCCCCTTTGATTGATGGAAAAATACGCAGGAGCTGCACAGTCTTCTATGACAGACAATAGAGACTTTGCTCTCATTTTTGTGTCCAATGTGTGAAAAGAAAAAAAAAATCCTTCATGAGTCAATCAATTACTAGACTTCAGCCACAGTAGCTGGCACTTCTTTGACGTGAAATGTATAAGCGAATGAATGAGTAAATAGATAAATGAATAAGTGCTGTCGAAGTGTGAATCAATGTTTATGGATCGCCTTCCAAAGACTCGCTGTGCTGCAGATGAAACGACTGTGGTAGTGGTTGTGTGCATGTGTGTCAGCCTGTGTGTCAGTAAGATGGGGTAGGAGCTAGGTTTGGAGGCTGCTGAGATTCTTTCAGTTTGTCTTCAGCTGTATACGTGTGTAAGTGTATGTATGATGCGTTTGTCCTTGGGAGTTTATGGGCGTGTGTGTGTATGTGAATGTGTGTGTGTATGTGTGTGTGTGTGCGTGTGTGTGTGGTTGTGTGTGTGTGTGTGTGTGTGTGCATGCACGCTTGTGTGTCAGCAGCATTTTTGTTTCCTGAATAGCCAATGGGGGTTGTTGTTTCTGATGAATTCTGTTTGGGGTTTTTCTGGCTTCCTTGCCCTTTTTTTTTTTTGCAGCACTTAACACAAACATGATCAATACTTGAATTAATGTGTAAGTAAAGAGTCAAAACATGTCGCACTGGCCTTGGCACCGGCTGCCGCCCTGCCCCCACCCCATCAGCCTCCAACCCAGCTGGGCTGAGAGAAGTCAGGAGAGGAGCGAGGAGAAAGAAAGAGCAACAGAGCATGTGGAGGAGAAGAAATAAGTGTTCATTTATAATGAACACATTATGGGGGTAAATTGGAACACATTCAGCTTTTAGAATCTGTCATTTTTTGCTGCTGTATTAATTTTAGTAATTATTAGTCGAGAGGTAATTATGTCTTGCTGCATGGGTGATGCCTCTTGTCAAGGAAGGCAGTGGTGTGGTGAATGACGTGTGCACTCAAGTGTTCGTTTTGTATGTAATATTAGGTATAAAGAGCAGCGACTACAGAATGGCTAGACAGGCCACAGGTGTGGGTGTCGGCTCAGGGTAGGGTGTGAGTTTGTGTGTGTCTGCGTGCGAGAGAAAGTGAGAGGTGGCGCTTGAGTATTGTGTATGCGCACGAGTGACAGGGTGTGAGGCCCCAGAAGCAGAAAGGTGATTTGTTAGCATTGTATTCCTGTAATCTGCTCAGATCAGATCAACCAGATCCAATAATGCAACACTGAGCCAAATACCAAACTGCTCTTTCTTCATCTCTCACTTCTCTTTTTCTCGCCGAGTCTCTCTGTGCCCCCCACCCTCTCTCCGCTTTTCACTGCAGTGGGAGCCAGCTTTGCTGCAGAGGGAAAGATGGAGTAAAGATGGAAAGCGAGAAAGAAAGACAGGCTAGAAAGACTCAGGAAGATGGATGGTGAGAAATGGGGATAGGACTGAGAAAGAGACTCAGAGAACAGAGGAGGAGATGGAAGGTGGACGGGACTGAACAGTAAACGATTACTGCTCCACTTGTGTGTGCTCCTGGTAGAGCCTGATACCGAATCAAACAGTGCTCTTTCTCTCTATTGAAACACGCACGCACCCGCACGCAGACACAAACAGACACACACACATTAGCCACAAGCATTTGAGTTTGTTTTTGGCCAGTGCTGGGTGGTGCTTGGCACAAGAAATTAAGCCTAACAACCGTGGCATCTGTCTCAGCAGCAGGAGAGTCCCGCCTCCCCACCCACACATGACCTGCCCTGCTTTCATTCACTGAGCCGCCTGCTGCCAGCCTCAGGACGGGCCGCTGCCTCCGCCACTGCCCGCCACCCCCCTCCATCCCGGCCTGTCTGCACTGCCAACCACTCTGTACCCGCGCCCATGTTTCCCCCCTCGAGCAACAACCAGGAGCCTAGCGATATGGCTGTTTCAAATATTCATAACAGCCACGCTGCAACACGGAGCTCTCTGCTCCGTGTTGCAGCCTCTCCATTTTGAGAGGCAATTCTCATGCTGTAGCTGCTGTTAGCCCGGACACAGTTTCTGTGCTCCGAGTAAACTACTCTGTGGTCTGTGTGTATTAACAGTATGTGCCGTAAGTATTCAGCAGTGCTTTGAATCTTCTGTCTGGCCTCCCAACTGATTGTGCATGGAGCTAAATATAAACACTCATCTTTTATGTTTGCTGCCATCCCTCCATCCACTTCCACCCCCCCTCCATCCCCCTCCACCCTCCTCCTACCCTCATCCACCGAGGGATGAGCATAACCACCAGCCTGCTAAAGGGGTTGTGCTGCTTTACACTACACTGAAACCCAACCAGAGCCAGGGAAGAGTGAACTAGCACACATGCAAAAGAGACACCAATGCTATACTTAGACAGGCGCAGGCACACCACAGGCACTCATACTGGGCCAGTGCGTAATACATGCAAAGACTATTAAGCACAGAGATGTATCTTGACTTCTCTGCACACACAAACATCCAGGCCCACAGAGTGATGTGAGAGGCAGTTTCTGGGGAGAGAAGTTCTACTATGTGTCTCCTTGGTAGCCACGGGCTGGATAAACATCCATGTGGAGTAGCAGCAGCAGATGCCTCAGTCTCCTTCTAATGCCCGTTCCTCTCTTCATCTCCACTCCTATCCCCTCACATCCTACCACCTACTCACTCCCTACGCCTCACATCCATCTTGCCTGCTCTCTCCTTTTTGCCTCCTTTAATGAAGACTACCCCCCACTTGGGTTACCCTCCCCTCTCAATCCCTCTTTCATTCAGCAACCTCCCCTTCCTTTAATCACTCCCTATGTTGTCTCCAATTCTCTTTTTCTCCCAATCTCTGTCCTCTTTCTTTTATTCTCCTGCTCTTCTCATCATGCAGGCCGCCTGCTATCCCTGGGCCCTGCTGCTTATCCTTCGCATTCGCTCGTTGTATCTCCAGATTATTTCTCTGGGGGGCATCCTGTGTGTGCTCTCCACCATACTGTGTTATCTAGCTCATCAAGTGGGTTGGAGTGGATCAGGATGGGTGGGGGTTGAGGCCCATAGGGACGAGCACTAACAGCGATAAGTACAAAGACATGTGAGGATGGTAGAGTTTCTATAGCAATCCTTTCTAAACTGGTATGGTTTCTAAACAACAAGCCATTATTTGTTAAGGTGTGCCATCAATATCATGAAGTTGTGACGCTACATAGTGTGCACGCCAACTGCTAGAGAGCTACAAGATGGATGAGGTGGCTGCTGGAACTAATGTGGCAGCTGAGTCTCAAGGCATGAGCTTGAATAATGTCTGGCTTAGCAGCTAAGTTCTAGAGCTCGCTTTTATGTGATTATTTTAACTGCGTTGGGTCACCCACAAATTGGCATTGATCATTGTTGGTTGGCTGGCTTTTAACAGCTGGGCCACTGTTTAATGTTCCTGTCAGGGAAGGGTTATCATGTAACTTGCTTCTCCTGTCTTCTGTCCTCGCACCTGCTAAATGGCAAGCCATCTTCCTAAGAGAGAGGGAGCAAGAGCATGAAAAAGGGAGCAGTGCAGCACGGAGCCCTTATTAAAGCTGTCCTCCAAGGCTGCCCTCTGACTGATTCCCCCTGTAAATCTCCTCTTTAATTGGAGAGGGCACAAGAAGAGAGGTGCTGCCTCAATCACGAATATATTCTGTGTCTTTAAGGATGGATGGGGGAGAGAGAGAGAGAGACAGGCAAAGGGGACAGATAGACAGACAGAGAGGTCCTCAGAATGTGTGGGTGGAGACCAAACTAAAGTCAAAAGTATGAGCACGATGAGGGTCTGAGAAGTGAGATGACATATTTACATTCGCCTGGGAAGTGGGAGGCGGGAGGTGAGAGGATGAAAACGCAGCACGGTAATGGAGAGAGACGGGCAGAGAGGTGCGCCAAGGGTGATGCAAGGATAGAGGGAGAAGGACAATGGGCGAGGAAGAGAAAGTAATGGAGGGAGACAAATAGAAATGGCTGGCAGTGAAAGAAAAGGAAGGTGTGTGTGTGTGTGTGAGTGAGAGAGAGAGGGAGAGAGGAAGAAGAGAGACAGGCTGATTTCACCAGAGTTGCAGCCTGAGTGTCCTCCCTTAATGGGGTTGCCATGACAACAGTGTATAAGAGAGTCAGGCTCCAGCAGAGTCTGTGGTATGTGGATATGTGTGTGTGTGTGTGTGTGCTCTGCTCCTCAAGTGATTGATTGTCAATGAGACAATATACAGTATGATACCATAACACAAGTGCACCTTAGGCATTTTTTGTTAAAAGGTGGGTGGACGTTTATTTCCTTTGACTGTTTGTTGTTTGTCTGTCCTTGTATGAATGACGAAGGGAGGTATGACGGGAGAGAGAAGGAAAGGAGCAGCTTCTCTGTGTCATTGCCCTTTCTGGCAGAGCCAAGTGTGTGCTTGGTAGCTTTTGTGTACTGGTCATGTCCCGTGTAGCACTGGCAGCCATGTTGAATGAGGTTAGGTGATGTCATGCCGGTCAGGTGACGTGTTTGGAGGGCCCAGCTGTCACGGAGCAGAGGCAGTCCCACCGGAGCACCAATCTGTCATCATTATATTAATGACAAGCATAGCACTGCTAGCAATGTCATCTCTTGTGTGTGCCAAAGCTAACGAGCAGCGCCCTAATTGTAAAATTAATTGAAAAACATTTTGATTAAAGACCACCCTCCCCACTCCGACCCTCCTCCATCTTCATCAGCTCCCCTTTCACTTTGCGCTACCATCTTTCTATCCCCATGGTTATGTCCTTTTGAGTTTCCTCCCAGACTGAGCAGCTCTCACATTCACACACTATTCTCACTTTCTTTTCTGTCTCCTCCTGTATTTGCATCTCTGACCCTCTCCCATTTTCATCTGTGCTCTGTTTCTCCTTACACCTTTTCTAACCCACCAACACGCTTCCAAGCCCATCATTTTCTCCTCCCCTCAACATACTCATTTTCTACTATCTGTCACTCTCGTCTTTCGTTAGGCAAATTACAACTCTTTTATGTGCTCGATCTCCCTCCTCATCCCTCCCTCCCTCCCCTCCTCTTTGTCTTTTCCCATCAGGCTCCCCTCTGTGCTGCTGTCTCTCTTGTCTTTTCTCCTCATGTCTCCATTACTCTCTATTTTTACACCCTCAGTATGTTTGCATGCAGTGGCATGAGCAGAGGTTTATACTTTTTAATGCACACTCACTTCCCCTTAGCCCTTTGTAGCCTCAGAGACTGGTCACCTTCTTGTATCTGACTCTCATTCACACGAACTCTTTCTCCTATCTGTCTCTCAGGGAGGGAGTGATAAAGCCTGTGTACAACTCTACTGGTCTTTTATTTTCTAGCCCCCTCTCTCATCTTGGCTCTCTTTCTGCTGCTCTCACTCTCCACCTCTCCTCCGTGTGGACTGAGGTCCAGTTTATCATTCTGCTACAGACTTCACGGCAGATTTTCTGCCTTTTGTGCAATTGTGCATGCATGTACACACACATGTGATTTCTCTCACGTCATGATCTAATTAAGTAAATGGCACATTACATACTGTTGCTTCATCTATTTGCCTGCGAGCATACGTGTTAGTTCAAAATGCAGAGTATAAGGGAGTGAGAGTCCATATAAGGCAGGATAATGGAAGCACCAGGCTTTATTAATGTCACACGTAGCAATAATGATGCAGGCAAGGAGGCAAGAAGGAGACATTGATCATCAGCGAATGATCAATAATGGGCTGTATTGATTGGAGCAACAGTTTGTCACCATGCAGTTCGACGTCCCTGCAGGACACCAGGCTCCCAGGGGAGGGTGTTACCGCCTCACCACAGGCTCCTATGTTCATTTATTCAAGAGGAAACATGGGCACAACCAAATGCCACTCTGATGAATGTCTGTTTTGTGCATAATTAGGTAAACATAGCTCTTAGTCAATAAGAGAATGGATTCATGAATTAAATCTCTCCTTGTGAATAATAAGCTCTAAATATGGATATTGAACAGCACGGCACAGGAGCATCCCCAAATTCTTTATGTTAGCCTTAATAGCTGAGTTGCCAAAGAGAGCAAAAAACATTAAAGAAAAATACATAAAATAATATCAGGTGTTTACATAGGAGACTTGAGCCTGCCCTCTTTTTTTGTTCCCTTTCCTGAGTATACTTGTGTTGGCCCTTTTACAGGACCCATACTGTCTCTGAGAATAGCTGATAGTGAAAGAAAAGACAGAAAAGTGACTGTAACACCGGGTGGAGTGTTGCCATAGAAACGCAGCGTCACAGCTCCTAAGCAGATAACACATTCGGTTCTCTTCATCGTGATTCCCACATCCAGGGATGGAGAGGGAACAGGTGTGATCAACAGCTTTCTTAAATATTAGAGGGGAGGGATGAGGGAGTGTTTGGCAACAGGGGGGGATAGCGTCTCTCTGAATTTAGAGTGAAGCTTGTTCTGTTGTAATGACGACCTTGGGGAAAGAGTGTGAGACGGGTCTGAAGCCGCGCCAGCATGCATTGAAATGCAAAGCAAGATGGCGTAGATGGAGGTACAGTTGCAAAACACGTTTTTAATTTGTTTCCTCCTGGATGTAGCTATTTCAAATCAAACACTGTCTGTTAATGATGAGTGCTTCTTAAAATGGGACCATAATTTCAGTCCCATCCCTCACTATACACCCTCCCTTTTCCCCCTTTTCTTCATTTATAGTGTAGAGAGAAAGGGGCAATGTTGGACAAGATGTTGAATGTGTCCTTCTTAACGTGTGTCCGTATGTGTGTGTGTGTGTGTGTGTGTGCATGCGTGGGCTGGCCCAAAGGCAGATCACCAAACAGCTGTGTGTTAGTGCCAGTGAGTAGACATTTGGTCCACTCGACCCGTAACGCTGGCACACAGGGTGGGGAACGGTGTCCAAGTCCTCCTCTCAAATCCTCGGTCCATCCGTCCATCCCCTCTCATTGTCCCCGGGGCAGCAGGCGGCCCCAGCTAAATACTGATCTGCCTGAACGGGCACAGGTGCAGCAGGGGGTCTGTCCCACTGCCAAATGTTGTGCTTCTGTTTCCTTTGGGCTCGTGAGAGGGATGTGCAGCTCTCCCTTTCACTTCTAGAGGGACTGAAAAAGCTGCAGAAGAAAGTGTTTGATCAGCCTTGCCATACAACAGGAAACCGGGGAAAGAGTGAGACTTAAGTGCACAAAGAAAACGGAAGATATTGAGACAACAGAGAGGAACATTTCTGATGAGGATTTTGTGGGAGTGAATTAAGTGACAACATGGGACTGCTGTAAAGTGTTGTGCGGCTTGAGAAATGGAGTGGAGGTCTCGTTGTACGGACGGACACTGCAGTACGCCTGCAGCTGTCCTTAGGGAACTGTGTTTGGTACGGATGTGTGTGCCAGGGGTATCTTTAGAGAGGCGCGCTGCAGGCATCCTTTTGGGAATGCAGGAGGGAAGGGGAGGGAATAGAGGAGTGCTCTGGTTTCATGTCTCAATCAGAAAAGCTTCAGGAGTGCCTCTCAAGGCTCAAGTAGAAGCTAACGTCCATTTGTAGTGTATTTAAAAGAGAATGCCTGCACTTAAGGACTACTTATTGCTTCACGTAGCCGAACAGAGACAGTGAGCGAAAGTAGATACATGCGTAAAAGCCCTGGTACACTCAAAGACTGACACATAGCACAGCAAACCTCTCTCTCACTCTCTCTCTCTCCCTCTTTGAATGCCCTTGCTTTCTCATTCGCTTTATGTCTCCCAGGACAGTGCTCAGAAATGTTGAAATGGGGCCTAACCCACGAAGCAAAGAGTGAGAGTCATTTAAGCTAAGTTAAACAAGGGCACTTAGATTTTAAAGGGCCATAATCTTCAAAAAGGGGTGCTTTAAAATCAATTGACAAGACATATAAAAGGTAAAGGCAGATTGAGAAGAGGAAGGTGTAGTTTTTGGCAGTTAAGTGACTTATTTTTATGAATGAGCATGTTTAATTGAATGTCATTGACACTTGTTCTGTGCACGCATCTTTGCTTGTGTGCATGTGTCCACGTCTGCAAGTATGTGCTGCATGTGTGTGTGTGTGTGTGTGTGTTTGCTGTGCAGCGCAGGTGGGCTGGATCAGTATCCAGAACAGCACTGAGCCAGTGATTCAGCCGGCACAGTTTGGGCCACAGTCCAATCAGGGCAGCCATCTGGTGACCAATCAGGGCCCTGGCTGTGATGTCACAGCAACAGAGCTCTGGGTTCGATGGGAGCTGGGAGGGGTAAATGCCATGAATCACATTGGACCTGTGCGCTGGTAAAGCTGGTTAATTGGGCCACAGCGAAGATTGTCAGGCCATAGCTGAGTGAGTGTCAGAGGATTGGATGATGAGGTATGAGGGGGCGAACTGGATGTCGGGTCACTGAAACCAGGCTGTTGTGATTTGTGGGCTTGTAAACGTGGGAAGCATTTGTGTTGCGCTTCTTCACTGACAAGAAGGAATAGTCTACTACACATATCTTTGCATCCAGTGTGTTTACTGTAAGTGTCTTGTGGTAATTGGCATTTCTACCTTTGTTTCACTCTGCAGATGATGGCAGAGAATCTGAAGCCCACGCAAGGGCAATGTACTGTATCCAGTGTGATTGACAGCTCTGTTAATTCTAACGTAATTAATATTTCAAGAATCTCCTCCCTGTGAATGCCTCAATAATTTTAAACAGTCTCTAGGAGCACAAGCCAGGTCTCTAGCACCCAGTGAGTCACCCTGATCCAGACCTACAGTGGATATGTTCCCCACTTTCACACCGCTTGCAGTTAGCAGGCCAGAGGGGTGGCGGATGGCTGGGTGACAGAGAGACGGAAGTCTCAGGAGAATGGCTGTCACTACCGAAAGGCCCTCTGCAGGGCATCAGAGGGGAAACAGGACAGGTTGCCAAGAGAGAGTCTCAGTGAAAGTTGACCTTAAAAAGCTTCACAGCACCAGATATTGTTGTAACACTCAGGTCTGTGAATATTTCATCAGCCCTTAAGCGAGTTGTAGAATATAGCAGGTTGGCAATGGCGGTACAGCTATAGTACTGCTGCAGTGCTATACTGTGAAGCTGCATATTATATCTAAGGCTATATAGAAAGAGGGGTTTACATTTATATGGTAGCAGAGTCCAAAGTAGCCTAGAGTATTAATGCAAATCCCTCAGTTGGGATGTACAGTTGTGTGGATGGAGGGAGGGGGATGGACTGTTGTGATTACTAAAACCAGTTAAATCCACCCTCCTTCCCTCTGGTGCTTATCTGATCAGTGGAGCAACCAGCTAGCCCCTCAGCATGGGATTTAATATCAAACACAGGCCATAAGCCGTGTTCAATAGGCATGACAAGGATAAACATCAGTGGAAACACGCAACGTATTGCTGGCCCTGCCTGCATATAAGGGCAGCAGGGGTGAGATGAGTGCAGCGTCTTGACATCAGCAAATACGTAAGTAAACAGGGGAGAGCCCACTAGCTGGACACTACTTACACGTCACACAGAGAGTGTGAGTGCAACAAAAGGGAGAATAGAAATTAGTGAACGATTAAAAAAAGCGTGAGAGGTGGAGGCAATCATGCAGAGAGAGACAATTCTGAGGGCCTCGCGTGGAGGTGCAGGAGGTGAGAGGTGCGGGAGCGCGTGGGACTGTTTGCGTGTGTGTAGTCTGTATGTGTGTATGCCCGCTCTGCCGCCCTGATGACTTCAGGTGTTATCTTCTTAGCCTCCAGACGTGACAGTGAGATAATTAGAAATGTTAACACTCACTGGAGCTTGTACTTCTATGAATTCTCAGTTTCTTTCTCCCTCTCTCTCTCCCGCTCTCTCATTTGCTCTTTCCCCTGTCTGTCTTTCATAAACACACACACACATACTCATGCACACACACACATACTCTCAAATTCTATTATCTCCCTTAGCCCGTGTTATGAATGACACACTTAAAGCCTGGAATGACTTGGCCATGCGGCTGTGGATCACAATTAACGTCAACGCCAGCATCTGTGGAAATGATTGTCACAGCTCAATTTTAATATGCTGATGACCCGTTTTTCCTACTTTTAATAAGGAATACTTTTTAAATTCACATCTATCTGCACATAGGATTATTCATTTGTTCCGTGCTTTTGTTCCAAATTTGATAGCTCATTAGGACAGTGAGAATCAGTTGTTAATTACAGTGTTTTAAAAAAGAAAAGGTGAACGGGGTGAAAAGGAAATGACAGATGTAAAATAAATTACATTCATAGTTGCATCAGACTTTAGGATAAGAATTAAAAATGGTAAATGACAGTTGCTTTTTTTTTTAATAGACATAGACAATAGACATCTATATTTGAGGCATTCAGCAAACAGTGCCCAGTTTACTGGAGCAGCAGGAGGACACTGTTGAAATTCTGACAAATGTCTTGGCTCAAGAAAAGGGAGAGAGATACAGAGAAAGACATGCTCACTGGAGTGTTTCACATGGAAAAATGAAAAGTGACAGAAAGCTGACGGAGGGATGACAACCTTGTTTGTCCTTTACTGGATGATCAACATGTGTTACGCGGATATGGGTCCCCAAGGTGGACATGGGGCGGCTGATAGAGAGGGTTCCACGCTCCAGTGGAATTCCCTTGCCTTTAAATTAGCATCCTGACTCCGCTTACTCAGCTAGCGGCTCAAGCTGTGGAGCAGTGTGTGAACGCTGGCGATAATGAAACCGCACACCGTCGACATCATTAAAGATAATCTTGGCTCATTTTGTGCTGGGACACATAATCCTAGGAAGATGCCGTGAACAACAGGAAGAGCTAATTTTGCCAGAGCAGGGTGCATAAACACCGTCCTACTATTGTCTCACTGGCTCCAACCACTTTCCACACCCAAGATTCTCAGTTGGAAGGATGAAGAAGTACTATAGGTTGGTTTGCAGGAAACTGATCCCAGGTCAAGGCAAAGGCTTGTCTGAAGGCGTCTCCAGCGTGTGTCTAATTGAGCGCTGTGTAGTTAATTGTTTGTGCGTGGGAGGGGAGAAATCAATCTGTTTTCTCACTGCCGTGACTTCTAGGCCCTGGGGTGAGAGACTGGAGCTGGCAGACACAGACACACACACACACACACACACACACACACACA